>KV019034.1:0-21634 GCA_001598015.1 Dorcoceras hygrometricum
ACGTTCTCCAAAAAGCATGACGAAGATTGACTAACTCTTTGCATCTCGGGATGACGACCTTGGCCAGTGAACTCTTGGAGGTGATAACGCACACCTCGAAAAGGAGCCAAGAACTGACGACGATTTGGATATCCATCATCCACCAAAAAATATTTACCTAAAATCATATTATAGTCAAATAATTAATTAATAACGTATACATTTTTAAATTTACAAAAGAATAAATAACATGTAGGACAAAAAAAATACCTTCGGGCACTTTAAGTCCATTATTTCTTGATAAAACATCAGCCAATACGTTTGAATCATGAGCAGATCCCTCCCACCCACTGAGCACATAAATTAATTCTAAATCAAAGTTACAAGCCGCTAATACATTTTGAGAAATTGTTCCATGACGATTACGATAATTGTTCTTGTCACGCCCAACCATCATAGCTGGAACATGAGTGCCATCAATAGCTCCAATGCAATCCTAAAAAAAGTGAAAAAAATTAAATAATAATTAAAGCGACGATAATAAAATTACGCAAGAATTTCCTTACTTACTTTAAAGTAAGGATAAATCTTGTACTCTCCCTTACTCTTTCCTGCAATATATATCCACGTTTGACCATCAATTCTACTGCAATGTTGTTTAATGCTTTCAACACCTTGTTGAAGTTTCGGCTAGTATTGTAGTGTGACCGACCAAATGTTTTGCGAATCAAACAGTACCGAGTATCATGACCCACAATGAGTAAAAACACGGCAAGCATTTCTTCGATACAAATGTATCTTGTACCTTGTAAATGTGTCTTTTCTCTAAGTATAGTACACAATTTTTAAAAATACGTCAGGGTACATCCTATGAATTTCTCGAAAGTTTGTTGGATCATCTTTTAATATTGTACGAATATAATTGTATCCATATGAGTTATTGGTCGTCTATTAATGGGACGATGGATACGTTCTCTACACGTGTTAGCTATATGCATATATTCTGCATAAAGGAACCCAAAAATTTCTGTTAAAATATGCCTAATAATTTCATCCATTTCTTCTACCCATTCATCTTCGTCCATTTGTTCTTGTTCATGCATGTTGATATTTTCCATGAAAATTAATCACCTGATATCAAAGAAGCAATTAAAACAATGCAGATTTGAGTTTATGAAAATCATTACATGAGATAAATAAAAAGAAGGAAAGACGCATTAAAAATAACTTCAATATTATACTAAAACAAATTAAAGCCAGATAATCCAAACACAGAAAGTTTGTTTCTAGTTGAATAATCAAAAAACAGTTCAAAGCATTATGAATAGAAATTGTAAAATAAGTGAATTCATTACTAATTATATCTTCAAAATGCACTCATTCGTTCAGTTTATAATCATCCATCTCGAACGCTCCTCAATTGACATTTTCAAGAAATCCATCTTCAGTGATATGGTAATAAGCAAATCAAGCACCTTGTATCTGGTACGATTATCCAAAATGGGGACCTCTTTGATAGCATCCCAACAAGTAGCACCTCCATATCTTATAGATTATAATTTTAATGCTATGTTCTCGAGTTTGTGAGAGAACTTATGTAAAAATTACTGGTCAGTGTTCTTGAATGCACTTGATTTTGCTTCAAACTCGGTCCTATCTCGTTTTCTAGTTGATGGTGGAATCTCAGAAGTTATGTCATGTGAGGGTAGTGGTGAAGCACACTCTTCATCAAATAGAGGCTGATATAAAGATTCTTGACCATCGGTTTGCACGAATCCACCACTACCACTACCACTATCAAAAACATAATCATCTATAGACTAGTACCCCTGTTTTCTTCCGTTTCATATGTTCTTGCATCAGTGTCATCTCCTAGCCCAATTGAGTATTTTCCTGTTGCAGTACCATTTCCAACTACAATTCTCAAATCTTCATAGTCCTCAAAAGTATACTCCGATAGTGTTCATGTTTAGGGTGAGACTGTAAAAAAACAAGTATTAGAATATATTCAAACTAGTTAATTCTATTTAGAAATGTAAATTTTATTTTCTAACCATAAAACTGACCTTTAAATAATCCTCCCAGACTTCTTCAGCAGCCGTGAATTTCTTTGTATTAGAATCCCATCCAAAACCAGAGTTATGACGCATAAGCTTACAATAGTTGTTATATCGTAGTTTAAACCACTTTAAACGGCTATGTTATTGTGTGAATGTCTTTTCACACCCAAGTTTTTTGTTTAGAGCAGGTAGTATCTTCTTTTCTACAGTTTTTTTGCTAAACAGTCCATTGCTATCACGTCATCCTCGCATGACACTATCAACCATTCTCTTTAGTAACTCATTACTCTCTTCAATCGTCCACACATTATATTTTCCTTGCGTATCTGCCATTGCTACTATCACTTATATATGCATAATAAAGATAATAGATACATGGTAGTAAGAAACTAATAAGAAATGATAAGCAAAAAAGTGATTAATCATAAGCATTCATGTCCTTGCGAATCTCATATTTACCCTTTTGTCAATATAAATCGTATCTTTGCGTATGTCAATAATATATCAGATATATTACATATGCACACAGAATCAGGAAATGTGTGTGATAATATTATTACGTACGCACACAGAATCAATAATATATCCTCGTTGGGCCACGTATTAGTCTAAGACTTTTCGTGTGTGATAATTAATTACCAAGTTCTATGCTACAGTACGTCGGATGCTTTTGCAACAGGTCCTCTTGATACTGATATTTACCATTTCATCATGGCACTCTACTTCATCTACAACTCATGCAGAGCAGCTATGATACAGTCCCCTCAAACGAACAAAGGATAAAAACCCAGTATGAGATATTGTTGTTTTCAGTTTTAGGGCCCTAATACGAAAAAGGATACAGGCCCAAGATTTCCCAAGGCACATGAAGAATGTGGGAGAGGGGAATCAAACATGATGAACTGAGAGCTATTAGAATCATTCTGATCGTTTCCTAGAGAGTTTGTTACTAGCATTGATGGGGGTGAGCAATAGCTCTATTACAGAGATACTACACTAGGTTTTGCATTTTATATATCACATATAAACTTAAATTTATATTGGTCTCAAAAAAAAGTATGAGCAAAACAAGTCCTACAAGTAATTTCATAAAACTCTAGCTTAATTTTGTCCCGAGTTATTAATCTATATGCAGTTATTATTGATTCTATATTTCTAAGTTTTCCACCATCTTACATATAATTAATGGCTAACACTAAAACTTCCATGAAAAATCAACATAACATAATTCGTCAACAATAAATAGCCTAGAAAGATATTTTGTCTTCGCACTTGGGAAAGAGTAAAGTTAGTATTGAAACCATTGTTTCAACTTTCTGTTTTGAACCAAAACAATGGAAACTTAGTTTGAAAACAATTCAAGAGAATCACATCATTCACAAAAAATAAAAAATAAAAAAACCATCACTCAAACAGTTAAACAACATTTTTACTAAAAGAAAGTTTAAATCGACATATAGTGCAAGAACTTGATGTGACGATTCACTCAAACCCAATTTTACTCGACACAATTCATAGAAATTTTCACACTTGAATCCATAACCAAATAATATCTAATATTTAATGTGTCTTCGTATTTGTAATACCGCATCGACTCAAACACTAGGGAGAAAGTTACAAAATTATTGTAAAACTAACAGTAAACACAAGCTCTGAATTATTGAACAATTTTCAGTTGATTACGTAAAATGATAGACCCAAATCAGCTTCATCCTAACAAATCCTCTAACGATTACTCAAATAACCCAAATCCATCGAATGAAACAACCAGATTAGGAGATACTAACCTGATAGTATGCGCGACGAGTGGGGTTCCCTTTCCTCCGTTAATTGAGTTTTGATAGAAGAAGATCCTCTAATTTTTAGAGCCGTCAAGAAGAGAATGAGAATGAGTTTTGATAAAATAAAAGTTCTACCAAATCTCTAGGGTAAGAAGATGACAATTTTTTATTATTTACATTTGTACGTATAGCTTAATGGTTTGTAAATAAAGAATTCCATAAAAATCATACAGAATCTATTAGGATTTTGGATATCTATGGATTTCCATATATTTTAAAAAAGTTCAATTTGAATACCTCTTGACTTTTTAAAAGTCCATAAAAACCTACTTTAGATACCACTGGACTTGTATGAAGTTGACAAAAACTTAAATTGAATACCTCTAGACTTTTGAAATCTATCAAAGTCTATCAAAGTAATTAAAAGTCCACAACTGAATACACCCATTAGAATATTTTATACTTAACAAATTAATACTTAAATGTTTTGATTAACTTTTAAAGATTATATTTGAATACCACAAACACTTATAAAACTCTAAACCTCTAATATTAACGCTACTAAACTTCTAAAACTACGAAAATCATTAAATCTACTTTATTGAATACATTCCCATAAAATATCTTATCGGAGGACTTCTTATTCCTCAGAAAATCTTTGTGGTGCTGTAAAAAATCCTACCTCTTTACAAACTGTATTAACCAAACACTCCAAAAAGTTTTAATCAAAAAATGTACAATTGAACAACTTAAACAATGACATAAAAGAAGTATAGTTTCTATGCTACATTTGAACTCTCATTTTGGTCACAATGCAAGAATTTAAGTGAATAAGAATAGTGGGCCTAAATTTTGGGTAACACTAGTTAATATTTATTACAATACCATACAATATATATATATATATATATATATACCACTGGACTTGTATGAAGTTGACAAAAACTTAAATTGAATACCTCTAGACTTTTGAAATCTATCAAAGTCTATCAAAGTAATTAAAAGTCCACAACTGAATACACCCATTAGAATATTTTATACTTAACAAATTAATACTTAAATGTTTTGATTAACTTTTAAAGATTATATTTGAATACCACAAACACTTATAAAACTCTAAACCTCTAATATTAACGCTACTAAACTTCTAAAACTACGAAAATCATTAA
Organism: Dorcoceras hygrometricum; assembly: GCA_001598015.1. Taxonomy (NCBI): domain Eukaryota; kingdom Viridiplantae; phylum Streptophyta; class Magnoliopsida; order Lamiales; family Gesneriaceae; genus Dorcoceras; species Dorcoceras hygrometricum. The sequence continues at coordinate 4,990 of KV019034.1, forward strand.
ATCTACTTTATTGAATACATTCCCATAAAATATCTTATCGGAGGACTTCTTATTCCTCAGAAAATCTTTGTGGTGCTGTAAAAAATCCTACCTCTTTACAAACTGTATTAACCAAACACTCCAAAAAGTTTTAATCAAAAAATGTACAATTGAACAACTTAAACAATGACATAAAAGAAGTATAGTTTCTATGCTACATTTGAACTCTCATTTTGGTCACAATGCAAGAATTTAAGTGAATAAGAATAGTGGGCCTAAATTTTGGGTAACACTAGTTAATATTTATTACAATACCATACAATATATATATATATATATACTCGATGTTGTCATGTTATAAAAAATTAAAGTTACATATTCACTTGCAGTATAAACAAGCGCTTGATCTGACATTTCTTAATTATAATTAGGCTGATGTGGCAGCACCAGGAATTGACACGTCAGCCTGGTGTCCATGTGGGGTGACCACCATATCATTTCTTTTTATATATATATATATATGTGTGTGTGTGAATGATGACCACTAGATGATCAAATAAATAGGTTGTGCGTATTTAAATAAACAATATATAAATTTTGAAAATTGGGTAAACATATAGACTGGAATATGCGCTAATTGCGCACAGTATTTGCATGACCATGGCACTGGTAGTCAAGTATTTGAAATATTGGATGAAACCCATCTGCGATATGATTGATTGTTTTAAAAAAAAAAAAAGAACAAAAGAGGGAGAGAAACTTCTATATTTGTGGAGGAATTTACATAAAAATCTATAAATATTAAGATCATCTCCAACCCGTAATTCTATTTTGATGTAATTTCTACACTAAAATGATGTAGTTTCTGCATAATATATATTTAATAATATAATTATTGTTAATATCTTAATTATTATCATTTGATATAAATTAATTTATTATTAAAATAGATAAATAACTTGAATACATAGAATTTAATTGAGTAACATAACACGAATCTAACTTCAAACAGTTGAGAAACTATAATCCTCCCATGAATTATCAATTAAGCATTTCGTAATGCATAACTATCCTATAATTTTATTGTTTGATCTCATACAATTATCTATGTATATCATTTATAATTATGTATTTATAATTCGAGTGTGTTATTAATATATTTCTATTGCAATAATCACCAACTTGGTGAAGTAGCGTCTTTTTTGCAATCACGTTGGAGAAGGATTTCTAATTGTTTAATAATTTTATTCAATTACTTAAATAATTTATTATAATTTTTTAATTATTTTATATGAAATTTATATTTTAATAATTCTTAATTTAATAAAAAAAATAGAAATTGCTTTGGCGCATAAGAAGATAGGGGTGACAAAATGTAACCCGACCCGACACCCAACCCGAGTCGACCCGAAAAAAACCGGGTCAGGGTTGGTATTTTTCAGGTTCGGATTGAGACATTTCAGGTTGGTTCGGGTTCGGGTCAGACTTTTTATTGTTGATTTTATCCTAACCCGATCTGAACCCACCCGACTCACCCAAATTAACAGTAACCCGACAACCCAACCCGAGTCGACCCGCAGAAAACCAGGTTAGGGTTGTGATTTTTCAGGTTTGGGTCGAGTTCGGGTTTGGGTTCGGGTCGGATTCGAGTCAGAATTTTTGTTGTTGATTTTTACCCCAACCCGATCAGAACCCACCCACCCAAATTGACACCCCTATAAGAAGATCTGCACCAAATATGGCGACACTACTTACGGTTGCACCATTGCACCAATTTGGTGCAGCCCTTTGGAGAAGGATTTCCAGCGTCAAAATGGTGCAAAACATCATTTCGATGTTGGATCGAAGATGCTCTGATAGCTGTAATCTATACCGCCATCTTACGTACCTTTCACAAAATCAAATGGTTGCTATACGATAAAAAAACGACGCGATTCCGACCGTGTCTCCCGATTCCATTCTCATGCAAAGTTTGAAATATCGAGTACAAAAAAAAAAAAGTTGGCCCACTCTTTTTGGACCCACATCACATCCCACATGTGGTTTTCCTTGAAGTCAAGTAATCGGTACAAATTTTGAACAAGAAATTATGGACAATAATAATTTAGTATTTAATCAATACTGATTTTTATTTTGATTTCATATACTCTCTCGATCTTTTTGGGAGGCGTCGACACGGCAATGTACAGTTGTAATATCATGTTACAACTGAAAATTATTAAAATACTTTGTTATTATTTTCAAACTAGCTTGTGTTTTAATCTCGTTACATTATTGTACTTTTATACTGATATTTTTCTTTATTGTACTTTAGGCATCGTCTAAATGAAACATTGATTGTCATATGATATATGTGTGTGCCTAGATTTTGTGTGTGTGGATTGTGGGCATGGGCATGGTCACGAGTTTTATCATTAGTTTCATCAATGCTCAAGAAAAAAAAAATTCCCAACGTTTGAAAATTATTTTGGAAACAAAACTTGCCGGGACGAAACTAGAAGGAGGCTAGACTGGGCTTCAGTTCGAAGCACAGTCTGGCCTAACCTTTATAAGTATACTATATATATGTTATACGGATTTGATATCTTGCACAACCCACTTCCCCACCTTCTTCCCCAACTAATACGTGGCACCATATGATTGGACCAACATTTTAAGTTCAACATTTTTGTCATGTTCTTTTTAAATTCGATCAATTATCTGGTATCACGTGGTAGTTGGGGAATGAGGTGGGGAAGTTGTGTCTACAGGATATCACAACCCATATGTTATATATCTATATACGTAAGATTAGTCTTTTGTTTAACCTAATCCATCAACTTGAAATCCAGTCTGGCCTAACCCTTATATGTATATTATATATATGTGTGTGTATATATAAGGTTGGGTTTTTATTTATCCCAATACATCCAATCAATTATTTATTCAGTCATCGGTCCAAAAATCCTCAATTATTTATCCAGTCATCAATCCAAAAATCCTTGTTTCGCCGTTGAAAACTTGTAAATGGTTTTTAAAACAGTTGTGTCGAGGATGGGAAAAAACAAAAGGTTGTGTCACCCAAAGATTTACTTTTCTTATTCTAAATACCAATATATCCCTATTATTTACACCATCAAACAATTAAACTCTCGTATTAGCATCCTTATATGTCCAATATTTTATGATGCTAAAGATTTCCTAGGTAGTTTTAAATGCATAAACTGTTTGAAACAAGTTAATCCACCATTTTAATCTTATCTAACTATTTTTTTAATATGAGAACTATACGGTGTATAAACTCCTAGACGACCTTATAGTATACGACACCCTCCTCGACACAACCACCGACACAAATTTCAAAATAAGTGCAACCTCAACTTCACATAATGTCACCTTCGAGAATTAGTTCTTAATTGCTCCATTTTTGTGGCCGACGCGGTGATAACATCTAAATGATCCTTAGAGATCGATTTGTGGTCCATATGGTTCTTCTGTATATATCAAGAAATGGGGCCTCTTCCAAATAGCGATAGCTCATGGACTCAATTCCACTCCCCTTCACAATTATTTTACCCATTTGCTCGAACCGAAAGATGACTAATGAAAACCATTAATTATATTTCCGACTCAAAAAAAAAATATGAATTTTTAATCATTATCAGTACATTGAATCACTCACATCCATATTGGTCATGTTTGCCTATAAGTATCATGAAGAACCCCGCCTCAATAGTATAGCTACTCAACTCCAACAATGGGCAACCGGAACATAGTACAATTGCAGGTCCTGATCCTTGTCAACTTGGGGGCATTGCTGATATCTCTAGCATGCCCAACTTGTCCGTACCAAACTCCTCCGCCACAAAAAAACGCATCCTCCCTATGTCAAACCACCCCCCGCCCCCAAAAACGCCGCCGGTAGTCAAGCCACCGCCACCCCACGTGCCCAATCCACCACCTTACATACCCAAACCTCCTCCCGTCGTGTACCCTCCCATCAAACCCGAACCACCAATCGTGCCTAAACCTCCGGTCGTCCCGATCAAACCACCTCCGCTCGAGACCCCATGCCCACCTCCGCCACCTCCAAAACAAAAGGAAACATGCCCAATTGACACTTTGAAACTTGGAGCATGCGTCGATTTGTTAGGTGGCCTCGCGCATCTCGTAATTGGTAGCAGCGCTAAGGACACGTGTTGTCCGTTGCTAGAAGGGCTGGCCGACGCCGATGCAGCTCTCTGCCTTTGCACCACTATCAAGGCAAAGCTTCTCAACATCAACATTATCCTCCCCATTGCACTTGAAGTCCTCGTTGACTGTGGAAAGACTCCCCCCGCCGGCTACCAATGCCCCGCCTGAATGCAGGTTTGAAAATGTCACATAAGTACTCAAATATATTCCAAGAAAAATGAATAATGTGACTTTCAACGAGACTTGATATATCACCCTATGATGTAATTTTAAAATAAATTCGAATATTATCTTACACCCTATATATTTTGACATGCTCAACGCAGCTAATTAAGCCATAGTTATATAAAATATAAACACTATAGGCTAAAAAAAAACAGTATCTCACAAAATGCAGAAGCTCGACGATTTATATATTATTCTTATCATGGCAACGCACACGATGGATGCACTTAAACTTCATTTAAATTCCATGGATGCAGATTCCTCCACAATCTACGGCCACCAAGATCAAGATCATAGTGATACTAAGATCGTCTCCGGAGACTATACGACGTCGTTCAGTTGAAAGTGTTTTTGTGTTATATGCAATGTTTCTCCATTATGGTGAAACGGCTCTACTTATTATGTGTTTGCTTAGCAATTTTCAGTTCTTGTGATGTTTTCAAGAAACTGTCATCATATATGTATATAATGTTTCAAACTTGTGTTCGGATAAAGGAACCCTCTTACATAAATTATAATATACTAGTTATTACAAGAATAAGTAGAAGATTCTCTTTTATAAGATCTTTAGAATTATATATGTTACGATCGTACGAATTCAGTAGAAATTAATATATCGTACCATATAAATTTATCAATTCAAAAAAGTTATCAAATCTATATATATTTAATGCATCCCCTATATTTGCTTCTATTTCACAAAACATATTTATCTTTCACGGGAGATTTAAACATAAGAAAGCGCCAGACCATAACCGAAGCTAATTATGAGATGCTTTTAGGCCCAATAAGCAATAACTAATATTTCGCCAAATATAATATATACGATATTTTCTATTAACATTATTCCTTTGCTGCTAGATTGTTCTATTTAATTTATAAACATAGAACTATGTATTTTTCAATAGTCCTATTTACAAAGTCTCCTTTGACATTAAATAGACAGAATATGTATATATATATATATTTATATATATATATATAAGGCAAACGAGAATATAACTTATGGACCAAATTTGGTCACGGGATACATGTTTGATATACGCGTCTTTGACAAGCTAAGAGTAATTGCAAAGCGTGACAGTAAACAGTACAAAACAAAGGAATAAATATGCGCTTGAAATGGAAATTTTTTTTTTTTGTAGAATTTCAAATGAATTTGTTGGTAGGAGAATGTAGCAATAAATTTGATAACTCAAATAGCTACAACATATTCGATAATGAAAGTGAAAAACACAATCCCACTGGATGTCATAGCTAGGACAGTAACGTGTACTATGAATTATAAGGACTTCAATTTTATTGGTGGATGTAGATAATTAATATCCCAAGATTTTATGTAAACATATAAATCCTAGCTATATAATGACATATAAAGCAAACGAAAGATGTTTATCCTATTTTAATTTTTATAATCCCCGCAGAAAGACAAAATAAGTAATTACCAAGAAATGATTATTTCATCAATAATAAAAGTGAAAAACCAAACCCCACAACATTTCCATTTTCGGCACATATAATTCAGTCTTCTAAAAACAAAATTATATAATGTATCTTATTACTTGTTCACCACATGTAATCCAGCTGACAAAATTTCTTCCACAAACATTAATCTGGTGCCAACTATAAATTAATGCATGTGCCACCATGAAACAGCAAAGATGGCTTGAAAGAAACTGGTCATTTCTCTTATTGAGGTTCTCTCATGATATAAACATAACAGAGTGTGCTAGGCGATCACATATTGCATTCAGTCGAATGTGTGGCGACTTAAGATGGACACCAATACACCGGCGTGGTTGCTGTCCACCAGTGATGTGGTGGGGGAACCGGGGTCGGCCACGGATTTGAACTGGTTCAAGTTAGGGAAGGAGCAGTACTGGAGTAGGCTACAAGATCAATCGTGTACCCCCCAGTGCTGTGTAAGCCTAAGTGTGGGCTTGGTCTATGTGAGGCAGACAACCGGTGGCCGTAAACTCTCGGTTGTCTAATAAAACGGACGAAGGATTCCTCGAAAAGTTCCGCCGAGATATACCCATTCCCTGCCCCAAAACCTTCAAATGATTAGCCTGGGCTAAAGCCCAGGCTAGACCCAATTACGTTTCGCCCCTGGCATTCAGTCGAATGTGTGGCGACTAAAGATGGACACCAATACACCGGCGTGGTTGCTGTCCACCAGTGATGTGGTGGGGGAACCGGGGTCGGCCACGGATTTGAACTGGTTCAAGTTAGGGAAGGAGCAGTACTGGAGTAGGCTACAAGATCAATCGTGTACCCCCCAGTGCCGTGTAAGCCTAAGTGTGGGCTTGGTCTATGTGAGGCAGACAACCGGTGGCCGTAAACTCTCGGTTGTCTAATAAAACGGACGAAGGATTCCTCGAAAAGTTCCGCCGAGATATATACCATTCCCTGTCCCAAAACTGACCAATCCTAAGTAAAAGAGTCGACAAACTCAATGCCACTAGTTTCTTAGTCTATTCTTCCGATTCAAAGGACGAATTGTGGGCTTGGTCTATCTGAGAATGTGGGTACTGTGCATGTTGAGGCAGACAACTGGTGGCCGAAAACTCTCGGTTGTCTTCAATGAAACTGGTGAGGAATGTACCCAGCAAGATCATATATGCATACTTTATATATATTAGTTTTCGTTTCAAACAAGCTATATGGTGTTAGTTCCTTGTGCATCTTTCTTACGTCTAAAACAATCCCGGAAAAAGCAGGCTTTTACTGGAATAGATATATACAAATAGAAGGAAAGGGGGCAATATATGCCTTTGCATTGTAGCACGCAGCCAAAAGTAAAATTATTCGTAGTTCCATTTTTTAGAAAATAATAACAAATAAAACTTCAGCAATTCTGTAGTTTTAATCCACGCACCAGATATCTTATATAAGATACGAAACTGAACAGAAGTATGTCCAATTACATGGACCCAATTATGCGATTATGCTTGTAGTTGTATATAAAATATGGCCATTTCTTTGATACGAAACAGAAGCAAACTACGAGAATATTCGACTAATGATGCCAACAATTTAATTAGTTGTGTTGTGTATCGCCCCGGTTTTTAACGATTGTCTCCACTATATCAACATTGTCTTTCCAACGTATTTTGTCATCACTCGCTACGGACCCTGAACTTCCCAGGAGTCAACAATCCCAAAATTGTCCCAAGTCAAGCACGCTTAACTTTGGAGTTCTTAAGTGATGAGCTCCCGAAAAAAAGATGCACCTTGTTGGTATGAGTAGTACCAATTAAATCAGATAAGTCTTCCTCAACTAACCTCAATTATATCTATAACTTCTCAATCTCTTAATCCCTTTCATTCTGAAGTGGGATCGGTTCTAGAAACCTGCCAGCAGCCGCTCATTATCCGTGCAACCTCTTGACACCGACGATCACTTCCCGCCCTCATTGAGCCCCGGACATCACATGTTGAGCATCAATCCGACTTATATATAGGAAAATCATGTGGATTAGCAAATATGATTAGATCCTAGTCGTTTTCCATCGTTACCAACGGTCATCATGAGATTACCAATAAATCAAAAAAAGAAATCCTAGTATATATTATGACCAATTCAAAGGCACAAAATACCAATATTTCGAAGCCGCACGTGCAAATGAGACAAAAGCAAGAAGACATTCATGCGAAGAATAAGGAACTAATTAAGCTTCTGAATGTGCTTAAGATCCCACAAGATTTTGATGATATGAAGGGTATGGATATGACTATTAAATAACAAAGGAGGCCTCGTACATATTTTTTTTTTTAAAACCGTGGTTTTCAGTACAAATTTGTCATTGAAGTAATAGAATAAAAGAGAATATATCTAGCTGGTTTATATTGTCATTAAAGTAATAATATAAAACTTAGTTTAGAGTATATTTTGGTTGAGTATAGATTTATTAACTTTTAAAATTATATAATTAACCTTTACATTTAATGCCTTATCCTACCTATAAGTACACCATGATACAACATTATCTTTGCATTGCACAATTAAACATGGAAATTAAAAGAAAACCCACCATTATAACTATATTCATCAAACTACTGTATCTGTCTTGCCCAACATTTTGCCAACCCCCGGCGGATTCCGTCCGAGATGTGGAGGGAAACGAGCTCCAAACGCATATAAAGTACCACATATTCTCCGCGGGAGGCGGCGGCGGCGGGCTCTGCCTCTCCGCCAGGGACCACCGGTACCCATGCCCGCATAACGTCATGCAAGAGACCAACAGCAGCTCAACCGGGCTCTCTGTAGAAATCTTCCCCGCTGATCACCGACAAGCAATAAAGCTGTCCGCAGACGTAAACCTAGCATTCCTGGCGGCCACCGTTTGCGTGCAGTCGACCGTGTGGCGAGTCGGCGGCGTGGACCCATTTACCGGGCGGCGGTACGTGAGGAGCGACGGCGAGCTGGGTCTGGCCGGAGGCAGCCGGTTCAAGATAGCGAGGAAGGGAAGCGGAGTGGGTTATTACAAGATGGTGCATTGTCCTAGTCCACGTGGGGTTGATGATACATGCGAGGATGTGGGAGTGTTTGTGGAGAATAATCGGAGGTGGCTTGGTTTGGGTGGTGATACACTGTTCATTGTTTTCAAGAAAGTGGATCCTCGTTCTACTGATAATAAGCAAAGCAAAATATCATGTCTTCTCTAATATTTAAGATTAAATGTTTGCTAATGTTTCCTGTTTCAACATCTTCGGACCATCACCATGTATCTTATTGTATACGAAGTGGCTCCTATCTGCCATTAGTTATATTGGTAGAAAAAGGTTTTGTTGAATTACAGAAAGAGAGGCTTATTTGTGTTTTCAAATATTGGGAAAACAAATCTGTAAAATGAACGGTTTACTATGATATAATAAACGGTTGAAGATAGCTAATGCAGATAAAGTAATTGATGCCCCCACTTGTCACCTCGGGACCCGAGGATTGAACACGCCCTGCCTCCCGACCTATCCGTCTAAGATCGGGAGTTCACCCAAGGACACATGCTCAGTTCGGGAGTATTGTTCGAGGACCATGCCATGTCTACCAGAATTCAGCTCAGGTACGTCTTTCCTTATTTTAAGAATCCAAGGATAATACGACTTTTCATATTTGAACAATAAGATCTCCAGGATTGCGGAGAAGATCTCACCCGAGATACCCGGCACAGACGAATATACGTGGATCGAATAAAATATATCTTAGGTGATATTTACGTAGGCAATATTTGATATGTTTGTGTTTTTGTGATTAGTTTTTCTTGTTTTCGAAGCGAATCCAATGGTTTAAATTCAAAACAAGCCTGATTCAAATGTTGAACCATAATTACTATAAATGAGCCCATTTTGCTATGTGTACGTGAATAGTGGAATATAATATAACCCCACGCCTCACCACAATTAAACCCCACTTGAGTAATGCTAGTATAAAACCAATCTCACCATCACCATTCACTTTTACAGAGTGAATATATATATATATTGAAAATGCCCTTTTAATTTATTCCCATGTTGGCCATTCTGCTTTAGCTGCCATTCATGTCCGGTACACTCACTCTGCAACACTGAAAACAACAAACATAAAAGCACCAACTTCGGCCATAAAAATAACCCCCAAAAGAGAATATGGCAAAAAGATGCCGCTTTCTTTTGTTTCTTCCACTTGTTCTCTTCTCCTTTTTCACATCAGCGTCACCACTTTCCATCACCAAATCTGATTTCGCTGCATTGCGTGAAATCAAGAACAGCCTAACGGACGTCCCTTCCTCCTCCGCCGCCGCCACCCGCTTCTTCTCCAGTTGGGACTTCTCCTCCGGCGCCGACCCTTGCACCTCCTTCACCGGAGTCACTTGTTTCTCCTCCCGAGTCACGATTCTTTCTCTCGGCACCGGCCTCTCCGACTCCCGTGGCCTAGCAGGCACGCTTTCACCCGCCATTGCCAAGCTCACCGAGCTCAGTCAACTGATTCTCTTCTCCGGCATTGTCACCGGCCCCATCCCTTCTCGTCTTGGTAACCTCCGTAATCTTAAAGTCATCTCTCTTACAAACAACCGCTTAACCGGAGAAATCCCACCCGGCATTTTCAACCTGCCCAATCTTCACACACTCGATCTCAGCCACAACCAGCTATCAGGCCGTATCCCGCCCGCCACGCCTGGTTTGAATCAGTTAAAGGTCCTGATATTATCCAACAATCAACTTCTCGGAAAGCTGCCTTCCACCTTCTGGGACCAGCTTCTTCACATGGATCTCAGCAACAACTACATAACCGGGACGTTGCCGGAGAAAATGCCGTCCGAGCTCCGGTACTTGTCGGTGTCGAATAACCGCTTGTGGGGTCCGATTGACGGCCTTGAATCGCTTTCCGAGTTAGCGTACTTGGATTTGAGCATGAACCGTTTCAGTGGGCCCATCCCAAATACCTTATTTCGGCCCGGTATCACTTCAATGCTCCTCCAACGGAACAATTTATCTGGCTTGGTCCCACAATCTCCGCCGTGGAGTTATGTGGCTGGGTCCACCTTCGACCTGAGTCACAATTTCTTGACAGGAGAATTAACTCCGGCTTTAATTGGAGTCGAGACCCTGTTCCTCAACAATAATCGGCTCAATGGGCTAGTTCCCGAGGGATACGCGCAGAGCGTCAAGTCTGGCACCATGAAGACATTATATCTGCAGCATAATTATATTACGGGATTCCCCATAGAGGAAGGCTACGTTTTGCCGGAGACGACGGCGGTGTGCTTATCCTACAATTGCATGGAGGAACCGCCGTTGGGGATGGCCGCGTGCCCTGCCAGCGCCGGGGACCAGATATCAAGGCCTGCTTACCAATGTGCAGCGTCTCGTTATCATAACTCCTCTTCAATGGTCTGATTGACAGCCTAATTTGCAAAAATCACAGGAAACCATACTTAAATCTTCCCAATTTTTTTTATTTTAGTATTGTTGATGTCTTACGGAATCAATCAAGGTTCCAGCGTTGCCTTGTATAGGATATAGGGTGCCCTATTTTTTGTTTAATTTTTGTTATTTTCACTTTGTGATTCTCATTCTGGTTGAGTTAATGGTTCGAATACTAATAATATTACCTCCCAAGCAATTATACATAGGCCATGTTTCTCCCTCTCAGATTTACACTTTTATTCTTTTACTAAATACCAATATTGTAAGTCTTAAAAAATGAGCACATATGTAACAGTGAATTATGAGAACGGAGATATCCAAATTTATCGTCGAAAAAAATAATTTTTTTTTTAAAGTTAACCCATTAATGGGCTAATACCTTGTAAGGTCAGAGCCTCTTGATCAATACAGGTGGCAAATCGGGATATGCACGAGTAGACAGAGGCTCGGAGGAGAGGACTAATATAACGGACTAATTCTCAAGCATACCCCAACAATATTTCAGTGGAAAATATGCTCCACACAAGAATCGAACCCGTGAAGTCGTGTAAGTTATTCCCACATCACCCCATGTCTTACCAATTCGCTGAGGGCAAAAAAAAAAAATCACTAATTTTAGTATAGAATCAAGACTTGATTCACATATACGTCTCACAAAATTGAACCTTGATATAGTCGGGATTGGGTAAAAGTTAGGAGGGGATAAGATCTAAGAATGATGGAAAGGTGCACGCGACGAGATGCACATGCGTGTAGGCGCCGGTACTCTAATTGTTTTCACAAATATGCATGTGATGCCCGTAGCCTCTACACGAAGCGTGACAAGTATTTACGGCGCACTAGCTATCACAAGCAATCCTTCACTTCAAACGCTGCCATCGCCCATCAAATCCCATATTCCGAAGCCGGATTTTTACATACTTGGACGGAAAATCTTTTCTTATTTATGAATACAGATAATGATTTTATTTTTTATATTTAAAGATTGAAAGGAAATATCTTATCTCGTAAATCGGACTATCCGAAGAACGGCTACATCGACCTCTTCTCGGATCCCATTCGCTACCTACACACTATCCGACTGTAGTTAGTGTTGGGAGACATTTGAATTGGTTGCACAATTTTTTATGTGAGTTTTCATATTCTAAGAAAACTAAGGCAGAGGTGGTAATTATTATCTTACAAAATGGCAATTTTCAACCAAGGGTTTTAAGACCATTTAATGGCAATTAGGTTGCTATCTGTCTTCCCAATCGTACCATTCATTCACCCAACAAGACACCTAACACCAATCCCACACACAACCAGGCTCGTATATTCATTCACCTTCGTGATTGGAGGAAGAAACAAGATCATAAATTGAGGCATAAATACATAATAAATTTCACGCATTTTTAATCTCATACAGTAGAAACATATAGAGGGTGGCCGTTAATTAGATGTTTGCCACGTCGTCCAATAAATTACATTATTTTGCAAAATATATATGATGTAATCGAATTCCGCCCGGCCAATGAGCTATCGTCACATAAAGTTCGTCAGGTTGGGAGATGCACAAATTTTAGTTCGGTGAGTCGGGTTATGCTTCGCTAGCAATATCCTGCAAACACAAAAGCTCGGTCAAAGGGCGTCGGGACGTATACTGACGAAGGTCGTCCGATGCTTAAGATAGAATAAGGGTTTTATGGCAAAGAGTACGTATATAGGAGAAGAAATGAAGTTACTGAATGAATAAAAGAGAGGATCTACCTGGGTATTTATAGATAGGCAGAGTGGTTGGATATACTTTTCCGGGTAATCATGAATTGTAGTGGGTCTGACATGACTCTCAGCTATCCTCTAAAGATAGGGATGGCTTCTTCCGTATTTGTCGGTATATTCATTATGGATTAATCAAGAGGGCCAAGTTATATATGTGGCGTCGGACCATCATTGGTTATGTCACTAGGTTGGGATGCTATGACGAGACCCCGAGGTACCATGTCTGGCCAGTAAGATGCGCGTCCGACCTGGTAATGGTCTGGTGGAGACAGGATGGAGGGCTGTCTTAGTATTACTTCTAAGAGAAGTTTTACCTCATGTCCCGAGCCGAACATTTAGTAGTATCAATATATATATATATATATATATATGTGTGTGTGTGTGTGTATTGTAAGAATTTAAATCATGTTCGACTGAATAACATGATATTAAATACGGAAAACAGATCAAGAATTACCTCCGGCCATTGATTCTGATATGGAACTTTAAACAGCACAAGCAACGAACTGAAATTGCTACAGAGGCTAGATCAGAGTCGAAACTGGTTTTCCTGCTATCAGTCAACATATACGTCAATGTGGGGTTTAACTATCGTTTATTGTGTATAGTAATTGAGGCATAACAGTGAATCACGTAGAAGGATGGATTGAAATTCAATTCAAGAATATTGTTATGTGATAGAAAGAAAATGTGTGCGTTTGAACAATCATAAGTTGTTTCTTCATAAAAAAGAAATATGAGTGCTCTCGTGGAATAATCCTCGTTGAAGAGTTTCGATACTACGTTGGACGTTGAATACATAATACTTACTTTGTTTCTCTGAAATAACGTTCCCAACGGAACAAATGAATATGATGCTGCTCCAATTTCGTCCTCGGTCCCCGACCAAAGAGTTAATCCTCGCCACCCGAGGAGAATCAAAAGTGGTTTTTCAGTTTAGCTTGTTTTATTGTTTTGCTATACTCGGTCGATTTCGAACGAATGTAATTTGTGGTGATCTCGGATATTTATAGGGGTAAAAACCTCGATTGCGTGCACGTCATCTGGCCAATCATGATTAAGCATGGGTCTGACAGCCTTAGTTTGCACAAGTTACCAAGCCAATCAGAACTGAGTAAGAATCTGACAACACGTTACCCGATTTAATCATTAGCAGGTATGGGTTAGACAGCTTTTCTCCTTAGAGTCATCGGGTAAGTGTTCTCGAGTAGGTCTCCCGAGCAGGTTTCCCGAGTAAGGTTTTATATATCGATATCAGGATAGATATGTAATAAAAAATAGAGACAAGCGACACTAGAAATATAAGCAAGAAAACCCTCCAAGCAACACGTGAGAGTAACGGAAAACAAATTGGGAACTCATTGGTGGAGATAAGCACCCAAAAAAATATAAAGAAGTTGATCTGACCAGCTCTCTCTACTTTGCTTCGGGGGGGAAAGGTGAAATCTCGAGTGAGTAACTTTAGATACATTCACAAAATGGTCCAAATTCTTGTCATTACAGTAGATTGCCACATGTTTGGTTGTTTTCTAAGGAAATCCAGGGCTCCACGTCAATAATATTGCTTCCAAGTGAAGTATAAATTATTATTATTCGGCATCCGAGCTAGATTAATCTTTCGATTGAGTTGAATCAAAAACGTTTATATGTGTATTTCTTCATTTGGGAAGCATGTGAGTTGGAATGTACTAAGCTCCCCACTGGCCAGCGAATGACGCAACTGATCTTGATCAACTGCCTGGAAATTTGGGCACAAAGAAGTAGTTTACAACGGAATATGAGAACCGTAGGGAGCGGTTAAGTAGATAAAACCGAAATCTTTGTTGATCAAACGCTATGTATACAGGAGCTTGCCCCGTCCATTATTAAATATTTCATAGTAGTCTCGTTAGACCGTGCGGTTCTCGCAAAAAGGAAGTTTTAAGCTAGAGGCGAGTTGACAAGAAAGGAGAAAGCCGTATGAGTCGGAAGTCTCACGTACGGTTCTCCGAGAAGGGTATATTACCCCAAAAAATATCCAGTTCGACACACTTTTGAACATATTTGGGAAATCAGTCGACTTGAGCAGAGAACGACTAATCTTGTTTTATAATATTTGGTTATTTTAATTTCGAATTTGTCGCACATTTGTATTCATTTCTTGTACCATTTATATCCAATAAATTTCTAATAAAATAATTCGTGTATTAGAAACTGCAAAAAAACTCATAAAAATAATAGTTGTTTTAGAAAATAAATTCAATCGTAAATTAAATTAGGTAGATTGAGGTATATTAATTTACAAAATGTATTCATCTTATTTAAATATAGAAAGAAAAAATATTTTTATAGTGACAGCCGAATCAACAAATATTTGGTTATTAAGTTATTTGATTGTGAGTTATTATTATTATTATTATTATTATTATTATTTTATTATTTACACGGACTTTATCGATCACACATACGGTACTTTAATAATTTATATTTATCCAGTTATTAATGGCAGGATCATAAAAAATATGGAAAATGTGTTATATTTACAGGATTGACATATTTCGCACAAAGTCAATACTATAATATGGATACTGTTGTATCTCCACATCTATGGGCTATATACAATAGTAAGTCATGATCGTGTTTGCCTATGTCCCGCCCATATGGGTTTCTATAGTGTCCTAAAATACGGACAACTAAAAATTTTGATAATCCCTTTATTTTAGTCGGTTGGAAAATAGATAAGGTCCAAATTAATTAATCGAGTTATAATTGTTCGATAAAAATCGAAATTGACTTGAAAACTTGAACATTTCGAGTAGATATTTTTGGAATACTAATTTGCTCAAAACTGATTTTAGGTGAATGAGAAATTAATAACGTAACTTAAAGCAATTAAAGCCTATTTATTGAGAATTGTGCAGATGTCCCACATCGGGAAAAAAGTTTGGTCAAACCTTCCTTATATATGACTTCGTATTATATGTAAATAATTAATACAAGTTAAAATAGACTGAGAAGGTTCTCGAGGGTGAGTAGGTGCAAAACATCCCTGCGTCCCCGCCCATGCCCGAACCAGAGCCCGAGCACGTGCACGTCGCAATGGGCGCTTTGAGACGCACTTACTATTATATATAGCCCATACATTTACATTATGGTATGTATTTCATATATATATATATATATATATATATATTAATAAATTATTATTTATGTTTTGATGGTGTTTAGTAATCTAAAAGATGTATTAAAAATTAATAGTATTATGTTATTATTATATTAGATATATTACTGGGACGGATTCGGGGATATTATTTTTATACCTATCCTTATTTGGTATGGGATTTCAAAAATTCAAATCAGTCCTATTTCGGATTTTTCCCAGGGATAGCAAAATACGTGCAAAATTTCTTCCCTAAATTCACACTTCTATAAAATTCCACAAAATAATTTTTTACTTTTTAATAAACCCTTATCCCGTGGATCCCTTAGTGATCTGACATAGTAAGCAGAATCCACCAAAGTATTACGAAATTCCACAAAGACATTATTTTTATAATTTATAAAAAATTTATATTCTTTTTTAAAAAAAAAAAAAAAAAAAACTTTTCTCGTGGATCCCCTC
>KV019034.1:30224-161523 GCA_001598015.1 Dorcoceras hygrometricum
GTCTGGTTGTTGTGGGAACCATGAGTGCCAGTCGTAAGTTTTCTACTGTTCAAGACGACTGGATTGGTGAACGGCAGTCGAGAGATTTGAGATGTGTATATATAGAGGTGTTGATCGACACTTAGAATAATCGAGAGCCAGATATTTCTTATCTTTTTTCTCAAACCCTCGTCGAGTTACTGTTCACCGAGGCTTTCTTCCCTAGATTTTCCGTCGTTCTCCGTCGAAGATTTGAGTGTTTTCGGTGGCGCTGGGTTCCTTGTGAACTTCTTTTTCGATTGCTACCTATTTGAAGCTGCGTGACGACCTGGGAGAAGATCGCGAAAGCTGCTGGTTTCTGGTCGTGAGCGCTGCCGTGCCCTGTTTGAATTTGTGAGGTAGAATTTGTGAATTCGAGGTACGATTGAGCAGCCCTTAGCAGTCTTGAGCGTGAACATGTCTATATTTCAATGTTGTGAAATCTGTGAAGTTGCTGCTATGTGTTACGTGGAACAGTTATATGAATTGCTTGAGATATATATTCTGTTTTCACGTACTATACCTTGTATGCATTGAGCATTGAAATTGAATGGCATTCATGCATACATCTTGAGCCTGAATTGACAGATTGATTTGATTTACCTGATTGGGTGCCACGTTGCGACTGGCCGACTGTTAAGTCGTGCCCGAAAAGTCCAACGCTATCGTCGGAGTGGTGACTACCGGATTCGAGTGTCTACCACCGAGCTGTGATGGGCTGACGGGCCCCGATGATCACGGACCGATGAGTTTCCCGGTTGATAGACCGTGGTATTGAGGCTTGATTTGAGTTGCCAGTTGATAGACTGGTCTAGCTATCCGATTTCTTGATAGCCCTCATGCATTCATAGCATTGATTTGTATCATGTTGCATGTTTATCTGCTTTGATAGCTCTTCGTACTGAGGCTTGACCTCGTGCATGTTTTTCCTGCTTTGTCTTGTTTGGGTCTGCGTGCCCATTTGCAGGAGCTTTAGGTAACCAAGCTGGGCAGAGTGGAAGTTCAGCTGGTCGATCCCCTCATCCCTGAGTCCCAGTTATTTATGATATGTATTGAACCGGGGGATGCCCCGTGTTTTATTGTATTTGGGGATCTGTATTTTGAATTGAATTATGTGGTTACTTGTTGTCGGAGTTTGAGTTAACTTATATTTTGAGTATTGAATATTTTGACTGTATGATTTGAAGTTCAGGTCCATGTTATTTCGAAAAATTTTTAAGCCCTGATTTTAAGCTTCCGTGATTATGCGCTTTTATTGTGTTAATCGTTAGTAATTAGCACGGGGCCTGACACCACGTGTCATGCTGAGTATTCAAACAAGATATACTCCCACCGCTTCGAAGATGGATAACGATAAACAGATTCCTCAACTGCTGTCCATCGTCCTCAGTCGATGTTCAATATCGTTGATCTCCAGCAGACGCAAGAATCCGCTGTTGTAATAACCAGTCACAACAACAGGAATCCAGTCGCAACATATATCCAGTCGCAACATCTCAAAACTCAAAACGATGTCGTTATAACTAATTTCAACGACGTCGTTACATGTCATCAGCTGGTACTACTTCACTTAAAAGAACCAGCAGCTGGTTGCACTTCCATTCTAACAGCTGAATTCGCAATAATAGTCGAAACGGTATCGTATCAACATCTCCTGTTTATAATCAAAACGGTGTCGCATTGATCCCTCGACTGGATAATCAGCAGATACCAAAATCTCTCGACTGATTTTCAATCTCTCGTCTGGTTGCTAAACGACGACGTATCAAGGCTCATAGTCATAATTCAAAACGCTGTCGTATATTCTCTCAGCTGGAACTATTTTCCCCTCAACTGGTTTGCGTTTAATATCAAAACGACGACGTCTTACCTACGTCATCATCAACCAGCAGATACAACAATAATCAGCAGATACACATCAATGACCAGCAGGTACATAAACCAGCAGATGCGTAAGAAACTCTTGCTGCTGATTTCTCGTGCGTAACAGTAACTAACACGTGGCGCTTTCTCATTGACCCTTCTATTCGCGCGTCTGTTTTCAACTGAACTCAACACTAACGCTTCAACTGAATTTCAAAATTCCACCAGTCGCGAGCTACAGTAACATGCTGCTGATTTTATCAATTCGTTTCGTCTGGTTACTGCGTCTGGTTCTTACACTTATCATAATTTAACGATCTTCAGTTCATGAATCACCCAACACTTTCACAAGAAATCCGAGCTCAAAAAGCTTCATTAAATTCTTGAATGTCGAAACTACTCCACTAATCCTCTTCTTAATGATTCTGGGCATTACATCTTTCTTGAGCTTGAATACCCATTTATTTTTCAGTGTCTTTTTCCCTTTTGGAAGTTCCACCATCTCATAAGTGTGATTTTTCTGCAGAGATTCCATCTCATCCTACATTGCGAGCAACCATTTTTCTTTATCCTTATGAGATAATGCTTCTTGGAAACTCTCTGGTTCTCCATCTTCAATAAACAGAAGGTACTCGGATTCTGAATATCTTCTGGATGGAATTCGATATCATTCAGATCTACGAACTTCTTGATCAACAATTTGACGAGATCCACCATCATCTGAGCCTTGTGGTGGTCCTGGAACTTCTGGCATAGCGGGTTGTGGCTCCCACTGCTCATCACGCTCTTCTTCCTCCTCATCTTCTGCTTCTGGCATTTCTTCTGGCACTGTATCGTCGTTTCTCACGAACGGTCCTATTGTTGCTTCTGGTATCTGAACAGCAACATTTGACTTCTGAGACAATGTGGGCTTTTCAATGTATTCTATCGCCTGGCTTTCATGGAACACAACATCCCTGCTTCTGATCATCTTTTTCTCCTTTGGATCCCATAATATGTATCCAAATTTTTCATCTCCATAGCCAAGGAAAATGCATGGAGTGGTCCTTGCATCGAGCTTCTGTCTGAGCTTCTTGGATACATGTTCGTACGATAAACATCCGAATACTCTTAAGTGGGAGTATTATGGATCCTTTCCAGACCACAGTTTCTCCGGAATTTCAAAATTCAGTGTACTGATGTGAGCTTCTTGGATACATGTTCGTACGATAAACATCCGAATACTCTTAAGTGGGAGTATTATGGATCCTTTCCAGACCACAGTTTCTCCGGAATTTCAAAATTCAGTGTACTGATGGTGATCTGTTGATGAGATAACAGACGACTCTGACTGCTTCTCCCCAGAATGGCTTTGGCAGTTTAGCCATACTGAGTTTGCTACGAACACGTTCCATGATTGTCCGGTTCATTCTTTCTGCTACACCGTTGTTCTGAGGGGTGCGTTGGATCGTCTTTTCATGTCGAATATCGTATATTTTGCAATACACATCGAACATCTTGTAAGTGTATTATCCTCCATTATCTGATTGAAGACACTTCAATTTCTTCACAGTTTCACGTTCTACTATGACATGAAACATATTGAAGCATTCAAATACCTGGTCATTTGTCTTCACGAAATAGACCCACAACTTTCGAGAAGCATCATCAATGAACGTTAGAAAAAATCTGTTTCCGCCTAGTGATTCGACCTCCAGGGGACCGCAAACATCAGAGTTTACCAGACTGAGCAACTCTGATCTTCTCGTTGAAGAGGAACTAAAGGAATTCTGTGCAGCTTACCAAATAGAGAAAGATTGCAAGGATCCAGCGCAACATCTTTGTCAACGATGATAAGATTCTTCTTTATTAGGGTAGATAACCATTTCTCACTCATGTGGTCGAGTCCATAAAGTTTGAGAACTCTCCTTCTCAGCTACGTTGAGGGTGTCTGTACATATCTTCACGTGAGTCTTGTACAGTGTGCCACAAATATGTCCTCGAGCGACTATATAGCGCCTCTTGACAACTTCCACGTGCATCTGCTAAAATGATTATCATAGCCCTCTTTGTCAAGGGCTATTCCTGAAAGTAGATTCAGCCGAAGATCTGGCATATGGCGGACATCCTTCAAAGTAATTGTACTCCCGAAACTTGTTTTTATCTGAACGTCACCAATTCCTACAATCTCAGAGGAACAAGTGTTTCTCATCTCACCGCTCCAACGTCATCGAATTTGCAGGTAGTGAAATAGTCTTTGTGCGGAGTCACGTGGTAGGATGCTGCAGTATCTGCCACCCATTCCGTGTCTTCTCTTGAGACGTGAAGACATGTATCGTCATGGGTTGAACAGAAAGCTACATCTCCAGAAATAGTGACTAGAGTTTCTCCACCCTTGTTCTTCGGCTGTGAACTGCTCTGGCCTTGTTATTCTCACCATTTGTACCAGTTCTTCTTCGTATGTCATTCTATTCCACAGTGATGACATTTATACGAAGGTTTTCTGCCATCAGTGGATATGTCCCTGCTCTTGCTCCTGCCTCTCCATTTGCCTTTACCGCTCTGTGACAAGGGCATGAGTCTGGTATGTGCCCATATCCTTTCTCCTGGCCTCCTCGTTGAACAGAGCATCCTTAACCATAAACATGATAAGTTTGCCATCTGGAGCCGAGTTACTGAGAGAAACCACAAGTGTTTCACAGCTATTAGGGAGTGAACTTAAAAGTAGGAGTGCCTGCATCTCATCTCCAAGCGGCATCTCTACAGGATAACTGATTTACCAGACCCTGGTACTCACTGGTATGCTCTGCAAAAGAAGTTCCACTTTTGAACTTCATATTTACTAATCGCCTCATCAACAGGGCTTTATTTCGAGCGGTTTTGGCCTGGTACATGTCCTCCGCCTTCTTTCAGATGGCATATGCGCCTGTCTCCTGTGCAACATGGTGAAAGACACTATGATCAATCCATTGTCGGATTTGACCAATAGATTTTCGATTTAATTTCTTCCACTCTGACGCTTTGGTTGGATCAGGATTTACACCCTTCGATTCTATGGGATCGAACAAATCTTTACAACTGAAGAGATCTTCCATTCGAGGTTTCCACAACGCATAGTTGGTGGCAGTGAGCATAATCATAGCTCCGGAATATGATGTTGACTCTTCTGTGATAATTTACAATGTTTAATATATCAAAATAGGAGCTGATTCTCGTAAAACGGAGTGCACCGTTGTGTTCGAAACAGCCCAAAACGGTGGAATAGGCACTTTGGGGTCAAAATTCAACTTCTGAAAATTTTGAGAGCAAGCTCCAATGTTTCTGAAAGTGTAGGGGTTCCACTAATACGTTTAAAAAATACAGAGGCCAATCTGGATTTTTTGTAAAAATAGGTACCTTTCTAAATCTTTCAGAAATATTGAGGGATTCAGATGCAATTTTTCGAAAAAAATGAATAGTATTGATGACGTGGACGCTTATTGGACAATGATGTGGCTCTGATTAGGCGCTGACGTGGTCTGCACTGTTCATCGTCTTCCGATAGATGAATAGTAATTGCGACAGAGTTGACCAAACTTTGACTGCGGTTTCTGGGCTCGTTTCACGTTGAAATAATACGTTGTTTATTGCGTTGGACTCCGTACGATGAGACGAATCCAACCATATACTCAAAAATTAATTTCGAGCATGTCGCAAAAACATAATGTTTCGGACGCCTGCCGCAACTTCGACCAACAATACTAACAAGGCTCTGATACCACTCGTTGTGATCCTTTGGGTGTTGTGAAGATAAATTTGAGAGAAAAACAAATTTCTATTACGCACAAGAATAAATTACACGAACACTCTCAAAACACAAACTCAAACTTTGGATTGCTTTCATCACTATCCAGGGGATGATTTACAAATGCAACTAAGATCTCTATTTATAAAAGGTTTGATGAGTGTGAATGGCCGAAAATGGAAAAGTGCATGGCCATCCATTTTTTACAAATTTGAAGCTTAAAGTTAAAATAAGATGACTTCTGGATTTTTAAAGATCGTGACAGGAAGAATCGATTTGAATTTATTATCCAAGCATTCGTCGTCCTTCCCTAACTGAGATAACAGTAAAATATTTTCAAAATATTATATTTTAGATAGACTATAGGGTAGTACGGGTTACGTTCTCCGCTCGTAGCAATTAGAGGCAAGTTTCTTACATGTTTTTTCTTTAGCTGGTATTTAAATAGTCAAATTACGAGAAGCTTATTTATTTCCAAAATTTAATATAATAATAACATAAATAAAAGCAACGAGAATGACCCCTGCGTCATGGCTTGCGATACTTTGAACGAGTGAATAACATTTATATAAACTTCTGTCGTCGTTTGAACGCGATATTTTTTAAATGGATGTGGTGGGTTGTATGTGTTCAGGCTCAATTTTTATAATCCCAATTAGAAAGATTTTTTAAACTATCAGTTCGATTATATACCTCCGAAAACATATATAAAAGAAAATGTAGCAACAGGGTATTAGGTTATTTTAAACAACTTATAATATTTATATCTTGAGAGATAAGGACGTTAATTATACATAAGATTATAATAAATTATTGTCTTGAGAGTAAGTAATGGCCATGATTAATAAAAGGTAAACATTTTATTGTAACAATTATGACCAGCAGCAGACAGCAGCATTCTAGAAGGTTTTATTATTTAATCCAATCTGTTCGCATTGTTTACAAATATATAGTTTCTTTCTTAAGGAACAAAGAAGAAGGATTAATGGCAGAAAAAATAATAGAACTTGTTTTCATCCCTTTCCCAGTCCCGAGCCATCTCGCTGCTTTGGTAAAGCTGGCGAAGCTCTTGACTGATAAAGATCGGCGCCTTTCGGTCACTATCCTGATTTTGAAGACATTTTTTGATACCAAGATCGATTCTTTCACCGGCAACTCTCGAGTACGCTTCGTGCGAATCATCCCCCAGGATGAATCCGGTGTCGCGGAGATTATGAAATCTCCCAAGAAAGCTTGGGTCCAGTTCATGGAGATCCAGAAGAGAGACGTCAGGGATGCTGTGGCGGAGATTACGGAGGACCCGGCGAGAAACGTTGCTGGATTTGTGCTGGACATGTTTTGCACCGCCATGATGGAAGTGGCGGATGGGTTTCGGGTCCCGAGTTACATTTGCTTCACTTGCGGCGCTGCTGTGTTGGGTCTCATGCTTCATTTCCGGCGACTTAGCCAGGAATTTGGCCCGGAATATCTGGCAGAGAAGTACCAGGGATCGGATACGGAGTCGGAGATATCGGTTTCAACTTACGCTAATCCTTACCCTGTGAGAGTTTTACCTGCTTCTTTGCTGGAAAAAGATGGCGAATTGTTGAATCATTTCAAGAGGTTCCGGGATTGTAAAGGGATTGTGATAAACACGTTCCTTGAATTGGAATCCCACGCCGTGAAGTCCCTTTTGGCGGATGAAACCGTGCCAAATATTTACCCTATCGGCCCCATGATTCAGGAAGCAAATGGTGAAGAAAATACGCAAGGGGGAGGGGAGATCCTGGAATGGCTGGACCGGCAGCCAGATTCTTCCGTTGTTTTTCTCTGTTTCGGGACCAACGGATGTTTCGACAGCGAACAAGTGAAGGAGATCGCCACTGGGCTCGAAAAGAGTGGACACAGGTTTCTATGGTCCCTCAGGAAGCCTCCCCCAGAGGGCAAGCTAGCGATGGTCGGGGAGTATGAAAATCCCATGGAAGTATTGCCAGAAGGATTCCTGCAGCGCACATCGGAAGTCGGGAAAGTGATCGGTTGGGCGCCGCAGATGGCGGTGCTCTCCCATCGTGCCGTGGGAGGCTTCGTTTCGCATTGCGGATGGAACTCGACTCTGGAAAGTGTCTGGTGCGGAGTTCCGCTGGCCGTATGGCCCCTTTTTGCAGAGCAGCAGGCTAATGCTTTCCAACTGGTTAAAGAGCTTGGGATGGCCGTAGAGATTAAGATGGACTACAGGAAAGACTGTGGTATTATTGTCGCGGCGGAGAAGATTGAGTCGGCGATCCGGGAGCTGATGGATCCGGACAACGAAATCCGAGTTAAGGTTGCAGCAATGAAAGATAAAACCAGGGTCGTGGTTGAAAAGGGTGGGTCGTCTCACCGTTTCTTGGAAAGTCTTGTTCAAGATTTTGTTGATAATGTGTCGTGAAACTTGAAATGCATTCTACACAGCTACTTTTATGTCTACTGTTCGGTTTCCATCCAAATCAACATTTTTATGTCTCGAGTGTTGAATGGATTCAAAGTTGAAAACTATCACATCTTCAAAATTCTATGATATGGGGACCAAGGTGATTAGTCTCCCTTGAACCCACACACTAACAGAACTGAGGCAGATGGAGAAGAGCAAGTTGACAATCTTTCGGCCCCAGTCGATCAATCACTTGCTTGTTTTATCTATTTGTACGATATTTTATCCAATATTTGAGTCGCTTTCTGTAGTATACAGTTCGATCTGAAGATAAATTGGGTGTTATGTACCGTAGCAATTCCATCTCACTTCCAAACATTCGCTTGTTTATGCCACTAAAGTTGTGAGCAAGTACAATTTATGTTGGACGATATTAACGAGAGGCAGAATGCCAGAATCGATTCCGTCATCTAATTTGATTTACAGATTGAATTAAAAAGAAATTGATATATTTCTTAAACATGAAATCTTGTGAAGTGAATCTGTATAATTTTACCGACTTACTTATTTTGCGTTAGATATGCAAAATCCGTGGAATGATTTTGTTAAATATAATCTTAATAGCAATAATTGGTGCACAATTAATTTAGGATCTCTGGATTCCCTAACTTAACTTTCTTTTCACTCCATACATCATAAGGTCATCTCCAATCATTACTCTACTATGTGGAGTGCTCTATCTCCAAATATACAGATAAGATTTAAGCTTATCTCCAACTACATCTCTATATTCTACTCTACAAAAGAATATTACAAGAATATTCCTTCTTTTTCCTTTTTCATTTATATTTTTATTTCAGTTATGTTGTATAAAAATAATATTATTTGCTAATTATTTTTATAGTATAGGATTATACATTACATACTAATTAAAATAATATTTAGCAAACGAATTAAATGCATAAAATAATGATAAAATTTTTAATTAAGAGATAAAAAACGGACATTCAATTAATGAAACAACATGCAAATTACAAAATGACAGTCACTTAATCATCCGAATTAGTGTATCTCTCCCACAAATGATCAATTAATGCATTTCGAAGAGCGACATGAGCCTCTTTATCCTTAATTTGTCTATGACGAGCGAGAAATTCTTGAAATCGAATATCTTCATGCGTCTCAAGTGGTATGTCAGGTTCGGGCGCTTCCATCGCCTCTCGGATTGGTGCACTAAGATCACGCTCATCCTCAATTATCATGTTGTGCATTATTACGCATGCAGTCATTATATCTGTCAAATCATTTTTGTTCCAATATCGTGCTGGATTTGCTACAATTGCAAATCGCGATTGAAGAACTCCAAATGCACGTTCCACGTCTTTCCTGCATGATTCCTGTCTTTTTGCAAAATATTGTTTTTTTGGTCCACGTGGATCACGGATAGTTTGAACAAGAGTTGACCACTTTGGATATATACCATCAGCTAAATAATATCACATATTATAGTCTTTCCTTGAATGGTATAATTTGCAGGTGGAGCAATAACTTTAGCGAGATTGGAGAAAAGATGAGACGACTCCAACACATTAATATCATTGTTGGAGCCTGGCATTCCAAAATATGCATGCCATATCCAAAGATCGTAATCAGCTACCGCTTCAAGAATAATAGAAGGGTCTCCACTGCGGCCTGCAAATTGTCCGGCCCATCCGGTTGGACAATTTTTCCACTCCCAATGCATGCAATCAAGACTACCTAACATGCCTGGAAAGCCGCGCTCCTCACCAATATAAAGTAACCTTGCAATATCATCAGGAGTCGGAGATCGGAGATACCGTCAGCAAATATGTCCACGACAGCACGACAAAACTCTTGAGGCACTCGATTATTAGAATGGATAAGATAACAGAAAATATCTCCTATTACATCTGGACCATTCATCTCGATTTCTTTTCGTTCTCATTCGTTGGATTGGATCTTCCTCATCAAATAGGATTTGTAACCTACCCGGAGTTTATCTTTCATGTTCTTCTATAAATAACATATCCCTATCACTTAGCAATTCATCCCACAATCGACTCCTTATTGTCTATCATTCTCTTTTAAGCTCAACTACTTGCCAATGGCTAAAGCCAATCCCCGAAATACAAATTTTACCCGTGATGAAGATATACATCTAGCTCATGTTTACATTGATATTTCCCAATATCCCATTGTAGGTATTAACCAGTCGAGAGATAGATTATGGGATCGTGTTACTAGTTCCTATAATAGTTCAAAACCAAATAGCTCGATGCCGGATCGTACTGCCAAATCAGTGCGATGTCGTTGGACAGTCATCAAGAGTGAAATGAGAAAATTCAAGGGGTGTGTGCGGCAAATTGAAAATCGGAATCCAAGTGGCGTTTCGGAACAGGATATTGTTTGTGTTTACTTTTAGCTATTTTTATTCATCTTTTATGTATTGTCGTTTATTTCTAATTATATGTATATAATTATGCAGATGCATCAAGCTAGGGAATTGATGGCGCAAGACAAAAGTTTCAAGAAAGGATTTAAGATGGATCATGTTTGGCCTCTGCTCAAAGACTTTTAGCTTTTTTCTAAAGCCCCAACGCCAGAAAGTGATATTTTCCATTCAAACTCGATTTCCGATCCTACCAAACGTGAGTTCTTACGAGCTGAACAAGCAAGGCTTATGCAGAAAAGAAATCCACATGGACCAGATCAAGTAATACTTCGAATACATTTGGAGATTATTTTCCAGATATTGGAGGTTACAGAAATGATTTGCCCCCGTACTAAAAATTATTAGTTGTTGCTTTGCATTTAATTGTAATGTTGGATTCTATGTTGTTTTCATTCAAGTTGTGTGTTTAATGTTATGTATTTTTCATAATTTATATTATGTAATTTAGTATTTGTATTAATAATGACGTCTTATTTTGCTCGTCTTATTTTCAAAATTTATGTTACGTATAAAATATATGTACAATATGATGTTGATATTAAGATAACAAAAGGAGATAAATTAAGAAAATAATATGGTAATACAAAACGTAAAACATAAAGAATAAAAAAACACAAAAAAGAAAGTAAAAACAAGAATAGAGCAAAGATTGCAGGGCTCTATTTGGAGAGCACTCAATTGGGTGCTCCAAATCTTTTTTCATTTTTAGAGCACCATTGGAGCATCATTTTTATTTAAAAATCAAGAATTCTCCAAATAACCAACACGGTTGGAGATGGCCTAAAAAGTTTGTTTTAACTACATTGTATAAATACTTCTTTGATTTAACCTCATGTTTTCCCACCATCTTTTTATGTAATATGTACATTCTTTAGACATCATGTTTTCGTAAAATTAATTAACTCTCATATCTTTTCGATCGAAGTGTTGCGGAATCGTGTCCACTGGGTTACAAACTGTTTCTCACAATTTAACCACACAGTCACAACTGATGGTTCATGCCGTGAATTCCTTCGACAATATCCAGCACAGTCTTGTTTGAATTTCTACCTCAAGGCGTTGAGAAAAAGATTTAATTTTGAAAATAATTCATGATAGGGGTGAAAGTGTGTTAATTTTATTCAGACATGAACATAATATATATTAATAAACTTTCATAGGAGGAGGAGAATACGTGTTAGCTACTTATGATAGCTGAAAATACAACACTCTAAACTGAAAATATTACAACAAAGAAATTGTTAAAGAAAATTGAAGATAATTCTTGATATCTTCAACTTCCTTCCAACTCTCTATTTATATACATCTTGGATGAATTCTCTAGGATCGAGCGCTTGCCGCTTTACCAAAAGCGATAGCTGGTGGTAATGATTCAACTCCAATCTTTTAAACCACATAGCAACACAAGCGTCATGTTTCGATTGTTCTACCTAGCAGGGACAATTATTGAATCCCAACAATCCCCCTCCCAATAATTGCACTCCTTGCAATCAATAGGAGTCGAACTCGTAACCTTGGATCTGATATTAATTGTAGGATCGAGTGCTTGCTGATTTATCAAAACCTATAGCTGGTGGGAACGGTGCAACTCCAATTTTTTTAAACCGCATAGGAACAGAATTGCCACGTTTTGATCGCTCTACCTAGCAGAGACAGTTATTGCACATCAACAGATTCCAACCCTAGACTTCAGCCTTGATCAAAGAATTTTGTAGTGCTTGCCAACTGTCCCTTTAATTATTCGTTAGGTGGTCTTGTCTTCCGCTAAGTGGGTGGTGGTCCCATATTGGTTTGATTACATGTCATTTAATTTTTATCGGAGAATCTTTTGTTTTTTAGGTTCCTTGGGGAAAACGTGATTTATGCGATCCCTCACCACTTGGGATTGTCTCTGCATGATGCTTCGATCAAATCTTGGTCTCCAAGAGTTTCTTCTACTTCTTGTGTTGGGATGAGTTGGGATGAGTTTTGAAACTCCTTTTAATCTACTATATGGCCTACTTCCAACAATTATTGGAAGATCATTTTTTTTTTTTTGCAATACGAAAGGGTTCGTTTGTTGATTCCCCTTTTATCACTTGTAATTCTTTTGTAATGTTGTCTGATGACATCATTCCTTCAGTTTTCCTCTGAGGAATTAGACTCTTCTAGCCAAAGTATTTGGGTTCCCGGGAACGTATTCTCTTATTAACATTTCCCTCTAGGAACTTGGCATTTTTGCGAAGAAAAGTTGCATTGTTATATTTTCTTCTACTCTTGAATTCATATGTATTTATTGAATAGAATGATGTATTCATCTACTAAACAGATATCGTGTAATTCAACACTGTGCAGTACTTGAGTGTATCTATTTTTTTCTCTGTGACTTGGCTATTAAGATAATCCACCCTTATAAACTGTATTTTAGACATGATAGCCATTCTTCATGTGATCTCGCCAAGATATTCTTCGGCTAAGACTGATTCTTTTGTATCTATCGAAGTCTTATTCCATGTGATTTTAATTGATCCCATCAGACTCATTTCTAATAATTTATTGAATTACTCTCGTCGAGATCTAAATTTTCTGTTGCAACTTTCATAGTCGATGTCCAATCATCAATGAGATCTTCTCTATTATTGGAATCCGGTACATCAATGTTAAGCATAACCGCATATGGATGTGTTGGTTTTAGAACGATCTTTCATTATAGTGTTTAATGGAGTAATATTTATCTCCTTCTTGACCGTGTTCCTGTTTGATGAGATTCTCCTCCAACCCGAAAATCATATGGGTTCATCATATAATGCCACACTATATCTTGGTAGTTCGGGAGGAGTAATCCTTGGAACAACGGGTTGGTCAATCCCTGTTGTGTTTATTTTTAAATCTACGACCTTGAGATTTGTAAAAGATTCTACAAGGTCTTCTAGATCATTGAGACAATCCTTTATAATCAGGATAGTTTACCTTCCCGAGATATTTTGAATAAAATCGATCATTTTTTCATCATCCATTAAATGTTTCACTTTGTCCTTTTTCTTGTGATGTAATAAGGGTTCTATGATAAAATATGGTAGTAACCTTCAATCCGAATTCATGTTACTAGAACCGGGGAAAAATGTTCTAAATTTTGTACGTTTTTTTGGATATCATTCGAGACATAAGAATTTCTTTTTTTTTTCCTTAAGGATTTCCTTGATTTGTTATGATATAAAATATGGGTGATTGTCGACAGAGAGTTTAAACAAAAGAATATTTGGATTATAACGTGAAATAAAGAAAATTTTGACAAGAGATTGATTAGCATGGTAAATTTGGATTTAAGGATTTTTGGACTATTTACCCATATTTTGTCGAATATGAAAATATATGAATTAAACTATATATTGTCTCACGTGATTTTTTTTTTTTTATTATGAATGAGAGGTTCAAGTTTCGTAAATTTTTTATGATTACATCATCATAACAATAATTTGATGAATTATTTTGACATAAAGTAATAATCTACTGCTCCAAATTAAGTTTGGACCGCAACACCCGATAAGTTAATATGCCAGCAATGGAATGACATAAGCAGCATTCTAGAAGCACGCACTTCAAAAATTCGCGTGTCACAATCAAAGCAAATCAATCATTTAAGGCAAGTATTAGAAAAAGCTTTTACCTTTAAATATATACATTTTACCCGACAATTAACTATATTAAATTAAATTGTCATATGACTTTCTTGCAAAATTCAAATCGGATGATTATCCTATTTTGTATCTTGAGATTCGACCACTCGAAGTGACGATAAATACACACTATGTACAAATATGCAAAGTTCCATAGTTACATGAACTCGCTGAATTCTTGAATCAAATCCAGAGGAATTAACAAGAAATGGCAGAAAAAATCATAGAATTGGTGTTCATCCCTTTCCCTGCGCTAAGCCATCTTGCAGCTTTGGTAAAGCTAGCAAAGCTCTTGACTGATGCAGAGCAACGCCTTTCAATCACCATCCTCATATTCAAGACACCGGTTGACACCAAAATCGATTCTTTCACCGAAAACTCGACCCAGTCCCGCGTACGGTTTGTGCAAATCATCCCCAAGAATGAGTCCGGTATCCTGGAGCTGATGAAATCGCCCAGACCCTTTATGCTCCAATTCATGGGAACCCAGAAGGAAGCTGCCATGGAGGCTGTGGCGGAGATATTCAGGGATCCGACGAGAATAGTTGCTGGTTTTGTGCTGGACATGTTCTGCACCCCCATGATAGAGGTGGCGGATGAGTTTCGGGTCCCCAGTTACATTTGCTTCACTTGCGGTGCTGCTGTGTTGGGCCTCATGCTTCACTTCCAGCGACTTAACGACGAATTTGGCCCTGGATATATGGCGGAGCAGTACCAGGGTTCGGATTCTGAGGTATCGATTTCAACCTACGTTAACCCTTATCCTGCGAACGTCTTACCCTCTCTTGTGTTTGACAAAGATTTCGGAGTTTTGGATCACTTGAAGAGGTTCCGGGACTGTAAAGGGATTGTGATAAACACGTTTCTTGAATTGGAAACTCACGCTGTGAAGTCCCTTTTGGCGGATGAAACCGTCCCGAATATTTACCCCATCGGCCCCATAATTCAGGAACCAAATGGGGAAGAACAGAGGAAAGGTCAAGGGGAGATCCTGGAATGGCTGGACCAGCAGCCAGATTCTTCCGTTGTTTATCTCTGCTTCGGCAGCGGTGGATGTTTCGACAGCAGACAAGTTAAGGAGATCGCCACGGGGCTCGAAAACAGCGGGCACCGGTTTCTATGGTCCCTCAGGAAGCCTCCTCCGGAGGGGAAGTTTGAGTTCGCCGGGGAATATGAAGACCCGGAGGAAGTACTGCCAGTGGGATTCCTCCAGCGCACGTCGGGAGTCGGGAAAGTGATCGGGTGGGCTCCGCAGATTGCGGTGCTGTCTCATAGTTCAGTGGGAGGCTTTGTGTCCCATTGCGGGTGGAACTCGACCTTGGAAAGTGTCTGGTGTGGAGTGCCGCTGGCCGTGTGGCCCCTTTATGCAGAGCAGCAGGCTAATGCATTCCAGTTTGTTAAAGAGTTTGGAATGGCGATTGACATTAAGATGGACTACAAGAAAGGTTGTGGTGTCATTGTGGAGGCAGAGAAGATCGGAAAGGCCATTCGGCAGCTGATGGATATGGACAACGATATCCGAGTTAAGGTTAAGGCCATGAAACACAAGAGTAGGGTCACCTACGATGAAGGTGGCTCGTCCCGCGTTTTCTTGGGACGTCTGGTCCAAGATTTTGTTGGGACGGCTCTATGAAATATTATTGTTCTGTTTCCTCTTTGGTTCTAAACTGATGAATTTTAGTTACATTCCGAGTTATTTACGTTCTAGCAGACTAGTTTTAGGCCTGTGTCTGGTTTCAAGCATTGTCCAAGTGGAACGACCAATCAAAACGATCATATGTGAGTTATGGGTTCTTTTTTCCTCTTTTCTCTCGTGTTGTTTTTCCCTGTAAGCCATGTTCTTAAGTTGGAACCTTTCAGTTCCAAGTGGAGGTTACGGAAGAAAGAGTTCGGGTATTTCTAACTATGGGACTCTAGAAATGCATTCTCAGACAAGCATGAAACTTATGCTTACATATTCGTCCACATGTCAAATCGGATATATAATTTCGCGTTTTAAGTTAAATGAAATGAGCGGACTTTAATCGACGGTATTCTATTAATTTGATAGTATGATAAGAAAGAAATAGATGAATCCTTCGTTCCACCTTACTCTCTTGCTCTATAAAGTTTTAATCTAGAATAAATGATATCCGTTTCCGGTCCCTTTCGGTTTGAACAATTAACCTCTTTTATTCTACCAAATTAATTTACCTAGTTCAATTTTTCTATTAATCAGTTCAATTGTTCCTTTAGATAATTTTTTTCTCCACGCATTGAATATACATGTCTCATAAATCCATGGGAGACGTCTTTTGCACTCCAAAAAGTGTTAAATAAATTCCATCTTGACTTTTGGTTATAGATAGACAAACTTACCATTCATGTTACATTTAATTACATCACAAGTTAAGCTTCTATTTTTCGAACACTATTTTTTTTTATGTTATAAACATCATAGTGCCTATGGAGTATTAATATTTCTTCCATGAATTAAAATAAACGAAAATCTTTGTCTTCAACTAAAACCTGATCTATTATGTACTTTAACCTGATCTGATCTGTTCTGTTATGTTGATATGTTTCTAAAGTTGTGTTGACATATCAACTTGATGCTGATATGTTCTATCCAATGATTTGTTGGCTCTGACCTGGTCTGATCAACTAATTTTCGATCTTATTTTGTTATAATCGAATTTTAGAATAGTTGATGGTATTATTTCAATGTGAGATTATTTTTAATGATAAATTTTTGTAATGATGTCAGTTGAATAAAAACAGACTTTTTTCCAAAAATCAATTATGTATTAATAAATCCCAAAATTATCTATTTAGCAAGTTTAAACATATGATATTCACTTTAACTAAATAATAAGATTAGTAATGAACTAAATAATTGGAAATTCACATTTCAGTAATTTATTTCAAAATAAAATAAAACAAATTCATGTTTGATGATAATAATATATCACAGTTTTAAGAAAAGAATATTTAATTTTTTCTAAGAGAATAATATTTCAGTTTTAAGGTTTAAGTAGATTGATACATTTTTTCCCTCCTTCATCGTCGATAGTTGCCCCCATATGAAACAAGTATATACTCGAACTACATTTAATTCGTTTTTACGCCCTTTTCCCGTTACCGTTAGGGTTCAATCCCCCAAAACCCCATATTGTCTTACCTTCATCCTTTCACTGTGAGCTCGCTCACAATCACAGACAGAAAGAGAGAATTACGGTGGCAAAAACATGTACGGCGGCGGTGAGTGTGGTGGATTCCTCGCCAGTACTTATATATTTGAGTATTCATGGATTATTGGCCACAAATTTCAGTTCTTCTTATTGTTTGTACAGATGAAGTGTCGGCAATAGTGGTGGACTTGGGTTTCCATACCTGCAAAGCTGGTTACGCCGGTGAAGATGCGCCAAAGGCTGTTTTCCCATCGGTGAGCCGGCCAAATCTCTGTTTGATGTGTTTTTGTTTCTTCTGAATTATTTTCAGTTATGCTATCTTTTTTCTTTTCTTTTTTGATATTTCACTTGGGGAGTTGTGTTTCACCTGGAGAAGACTGAAGAATGTTTTGTCTTCTTTGCATTGGAGTTTTGCTTTGATTAAGCTGAAAGCATTAGATTTGCACAAGTTATGGGTTTAGTTTTGGTGAAAGTAGAAGAGAGAATATAACGTTGAAACAAAAGAGTGCGATGAAGGAGAGGATGCCAATTAATGCAGACAAAACGTTTTGCCAAAGAAAGGGACTTCCGAGATATATATAGGTGTTAATTGACCATGATCTTCTTAAAGGGGCTGCCTCAGTGTTTGGGTTTTAAATTTAGTTCTAATGTTTGTTTTTAAAATTTACCTAAGCATGCCGTGCCAATCTTTGCATTTCATTCCATGATGTTCTTAAATTTAATATATTCAATCAGGAAGTTGGGTCAATTGACCAAATGGAAGTTGATGATACTGATAAGTCAGACAAGAATTCTGGATCTGCTCTAGATTCTAAATCCAAGGGTAAGCGTAAACTTTACGTAGGATCACAAGACATGGGGTTTCGTAGGGATCACATGGAGGTCAGTGTTTTATATTGATTGTGCTAAGACTTGGTCAGATGTCCATCATTTTGTAAACTTATCATAAATAAGTGATATTTTCCAGGTGTTATCACCCATTAAGGATGGAATAGTTGTTGACTGGGATATGGTTGAAAACATATGGGACCATGCTTTGAGGTAGCTGCTGCTTCATCTTATGATTTTCTAGATCGCATTTCTTAACATTTTACTATGATCCTGTTTAAGTGTGATTCCCAGTCTATAGTTCCTACAAGCTGAATATTATTTACTTAACTTGTTATGGCGCAATTTCAGTGCCACCACCAAACATAAAGCTTAAAATACTTCTAACTGGCAGGAAATGCCTATTGATTGATCCAAAGGAGCATCCAATGCTACTTGCCGAGCCATGTTTTAATACTCAACTGCAGAGAGAAAAGTAAGCTGAATATCTATTTTACTATATGGTTACTTTTATAGCTTTTTCTGTTTGCTATGAACATTTGCTGTCATTTTTATGCCAGACTCCTTCGAACTGGGAGAAAATGAGTTCATAGAAGAGTAATAAGAATTTGGAACCATTGGAGTTCATAGAAGAGTAATAAGAAGTTGGAACATTGGAGTGGTTTTAAGATGAGAGAATAAATATCACTGTAGCTGGTCACAATTAATTTGATAATTAAGGTTTGATGTTGATGAGATAGGGATGCTCAATGGATTCTTGAGGCGATTATGGAACACAAGTTAGTTAGTGCATTGTACTGAATAACAAAAATTGGTTTGCAACTCCTGGATCTGGGAAGACTGTGAAACATCCCACCAATCCTATTCCCGACTACTATGTTCTTGAAGAAAATTGAAACAGTGTAGTTACTTCTTCCTGTTTCAGTTGAAGCTTCTCTTACTTGATTGATGGTAGAGTTTGAAACCTTCATGGATTGTAACATTTCCTAGTAAACATCAGTACAATAGTTCGTCTCAAATTGTATCATGTTGGCACTGCCACAGTGGTTTGAAATTGAGTTTTGCGCATGTAAGCATTGACACTCAATTTTTAAAATATGATGTTCCAAATCTTCACAAGTTACATTCTCTCTTTATTAGCTTGTGGTGATTCCTAGTTGTTTGATTGTGGCTTCCTTTAGCTGATGCTTTGTGACTTTTAATCCGATTACTAAGTAATTTTTTGTCCAACAGGTCTGCGGAGATCATGTTTGAGAAATACCAAGTTCCTGCATTATTTTTGGCCAAAAATGCAGTGAGCAGCCCCTATTGTGATGTTGCATGCTACTACAGATTTGGAATTGAGTGACATACTTTTTTTTTTAAGTGAATATATATATTTATTTTTTTATTCCCTGATCATTTGTCTGTTGGTGCTAGGTTCTCACATCTTTTGCATCAGGACGGGCCACTTCTTTAGTTGTTGACAGGTAGGAGTGTATTTTGCCACTTCTAATACTGACCATAATTCCATTTTTCCTAGGTTTTGATATGGTCCTGACCCATATACTGATAATCTTCTGGTATTTACTTCCAATTTGAAGCTAAACAGACTTTTCATGTTTTTAAAAGACAGAAAACACTTAAATGATCGAGGTGTCATAACTTACAGCCTGGGTTTACTGTAATTTTTTTTTCTTTCTTTCTCCTGAAAACGCCCCGTATACTAAGAACAGTCTTAAAACGATGACACTTAATGTTCATCTGAAATCTGCACTGAGCTCCAAACACAAACTTCATTTGGTTGCACGGTTCCTGAGAAAATTATAGTTTTAAGTTTTCCATCATTGCTATCTTTTGCACCATTAGTTTCAAGAAGTTTTATCTATTTTTTCCCAAATGTGTTGACTTTAGCCTAATGTTGCCTAAAATACTAATTAGTTGACTGACATGTATTACTCTCCTTTTATTGATGTTTCTGTTTTTACTTAATTTAGACCATTTGTGCTTCCTCCAGCTGAAGTATTTGCTTATCACCCGTGTCAGCGAACTCTGGCTTCTATATTTCATTCACTTATGTTGAATTTTTTTTGCCTTTTTATACTTCCACAGACCATAGACAAATATTTTTGAACTACTCCTTTATTATTAAGAGAATTTCTATTCACTTTTCTCACTTTCAGAATCGTTCCTAAATAACCACATATCTTGGTAATTTTTTATAAATTGCGCAGACAACGTAGAGCCAAATATAATATTTATCGTTTGTGCTTTTTATCATTTCCCGTATTGATTTAATGACACTAAGTAGTGTTAGTTCATTTCTACTATTGCTTGATTCAGTGGCGGAGGATCAACTACTGTGGCTCCAGTTCATGATGGATATGTTCTTCAGAAGGTACTTCCTTTCATCTTAGGTATTTTGGTGGTTCTCATATTATAAGTAATATTTCATAATAGCTGATTGCATCTCTGGTCTGTTTTGAAGTAAATTTTGGAGGCATGTTTCTTTCCTGTCTACTATCGCTTCAGTACAACTCATGAATGTGTTATAGTCTATGTCCATGGTTTTTTGGCTACTTGATTCAACATGTTATTTATTAAGTGTATTAGGAAATGTAGTACATAAAGCCAGTCTATTTTCTGACAAGATTAACTGTTGTTATCAAACTAACAGCTTCTTCTCTTGGTCCTTTGATTGACGTTTCTTTTCTTGATCACACATGAATGGCCCCCTTACTTCGCAAACACCCCATTTTCCCAGTCCCGCCCCAAATGGATATTCTATACCTAGGCATACGGGGTATGATGTTTGGTTTACCTTCTTTTCTTGATTGTGATTTAAAAGGAAAAAAACTAATTCAATAAGTTAGTATATTTGGGGGGCTTTCACTGTTATCCAATGTGTTCATCAAGTTTTTAAAAGTCGGTATCGTGTATACTGTTGATGTATAATATTTCATTGCAAAATAGTATTTATCTATTTTGCATTTTGATATTTCTCCTTATAATTATAAATTGTTTCGCTTCATTCTTGATATAGGCTGTGGCGACATCTCCTGTTGGTGGAGAATTTCTCACTGATTGCTTATTGAAAAGTCTGGAACACAAAGGGCTTCCTGTATGATTTCCCCTCCATTTTAATTTTCAGATAACTGAAATGAAAGTGATAGCTGCTATTGGCTTGCACTTTTGCTTCATTTCGATTTTTTAATCTTCCTGCTTTCTTATCATTGGATTTGTAGATAAAACCACGATATGCATTTAAAAGGAAGGAAATTCGGCCCGGAGAATTTCAGGTGATCTGTCCTTTTTTAATTGCAGTACTTGAGTAATCCTTCACTTTACTTCTGGTAGGAATTTGGCATGCCAATTAGGTTTTATTTCTATTTTAACTGTTAATGGATCACTTGTTTCCGGTACTGCGATCGAATTTATTGAATAAATTAAAATCAAACTTTGAACTGCACTGTGTTGCACTCAAGGGTGGATAGATCTTGAACCTGTGCTAGTTTGATTCAGAACAGAGGAATTCTCTCCTCTGTTCAACAATGCAATAACCCTTGGCTGTTCAACCGGAAAAATAACTTATCTTCAACACAGATGAAATTTATGCTTCTTTATGGTTTTTTTTAATGTTGTGCCTACTTTTCAGTTGCTTTTGCTGGTTTCTTGTTTACGACTGTCATGACCTTTTCTTTTGGATCTCACAGGTTGTGGACCTTGACTTCCCTAATACTACAGAAAGCTACAAGCTATATTCTCAGGTGATTGTTTGATTGGGCTTGTTAGGTGCTGGTCCTCTTTGTTTACTTACAAGAACTTTTTTATTTGTGACAGAGAGTTATTGTGGGAGATATTAAAGAATGTGTATGCCGAGTGCCAGACACGCCTTATGATGGTTTGTACTCCTAATTGTTTCAAAGTGATTTATTCAGCTTAATATTCTGTAGCATTTTTAAACTTAAAATGTGTGAATTTTTTCTTTTGCTACAATTAAATATTACCACCAAGAAGGTAGACTAAATGAGCGATATGTAATGTATTTATTCTTTTATCATACCCTGTTACTGAATCATAAGATGACTGCTGTTATCTACGAAATGCTGGTATTTAGTTGTGATAATTTGCATAGAATTTTCTTGGTTGAAAAAGTTCCTTAGCCTTCACATGGGATTTGAGATAGCAAATATTGAAATTATAATTATATTATGCACGAGTTCTCTGGAGTATTAACACCACTGTATTTTATAAGATGTGATGTGAATATTATCGTCAGATGAGCCTTTGTCCCACTAGTTGTTGTTCAGCTAATACTCCACATCTTGCATGAGCTATATTTTCATGAATCATGATGTTTAGGAAAGACTGAGAATTTACATCTCTTAATGTGACTACTCTTTGTGCCTGGTGGATGTATTTTATTTACTAATCTGTTCTATGGTGGCTCGTGTCTGTTCAATGATTTGCGTTGGATTAGAAAATTAAAATTGCTGACACATCTCCTCTCTGTCAGAAACTTCGTACTCAAACATCCCGATGACACCTTATGAGCTTCCTGATGGACAGTGAGTTTGTCTTTAAGCTATTTTTATTCCTCATCCTTCCATACTTGAAATCCGGATTATGTGTAGGATTAAGCTATGTCATTCAACTGAGGATTGTCCTCTTTTTCACTTTTCCCTTTGACAATATATTGTGTAGATTTAGCTAGTTGAGCTTCAGCATGAGTTGATTGTTTATGCATGTTTCATTTTGAGGAATAAACTAGAATCTGAACATGATATATGTTTGTTAATATGATCATAAAGTTGTATGTTTATGTGGTCAATTACTATTTTGTTCTTTTGCTACTAAGTTCCTTAATTATATATTGTAATCATAATTATATTCTGTAATGCAGGACAATTGAGATTGGTGCTGACAGATTCAAAATTCCAGATGTACTATTCAATCCATCTCTTGTCCAGGTTAGTTCAGCATGTTTATAATCCTAATACCTCTTTTGTGAAGGTCCAGTATGAGATATAGGTTTTATATCTGTATTTATGCGACTGTTTGCATTTGCTTCACCTTTTGTTATAATTTTTTTTTCCTATACTTGGATACTTCTGTGTGTTATTTGCATGCACTGTACAAGATTACGGCATTTCTGAAAAGTTTTATAATTATTCAGTGTTTCCTGGATTTCTTTAATATGCTATGATAGATTGTGAGGAAATGTTACTTCTAAGGTTAAGCCGAAGTCGCGTTACAGAACTTCTGTACCTATAGGGCAACCTTCGAGCTCTCTCAAGCAGTTTGGGACAATCAAATCAGATCTAAAGTATGACCTCTGTTATAAAAAACACTAAAGCAAATGATCCAGGGTACTGAACACTAAGGCTATTATCACTGAGTATGAGTTTGGTATACACACTCAACGTCTTACACTATGTTGTCAGGTGGAATGACACTATACTGCTAGGAAGTAATACTTGTGCTTAAAATTCTGAGCTGCAACATGAATGTGTATCAAGGGACAGTGTAGTACTTGCAGCTTTAAACGCTGAGCTGCTACATGAATGTGTATCTAGGGACAATCTACTGCTTTTTCTCTGTGGAGGAAAGTGATTTACTTGTTACAAGTCATCTGTTTAAAACCTAATAGAGGAAATTGACCGCAATAAGGTAGAGTGTCTTGTTATAAGGTGGACAGACTAACAAAGCAAATGTAAATAGGGGATGTCAATATTATTTGGGGAGATTGATCCACATGCAATACTTTAATACTGCAATATCAATGAAGTGTGATTATGCCATCTCATAAATTCATCATTTGTGCATCAAGTGTTTTTAATTATCAGATTGTTTGCTCTCGATTTCACCTTGTTACCATGATCTCATGTGTGTTTTATTCTTGTGCTCAGAGACATCTATGTATGAGATTTTCTCACTTCCATTTTATAGAATACCCATGCCCTATGCCCTTTACAAAGTATTTGATTGCTAACTAGTTTATGCTTGACTTTTATACTTCTACCTAGCAATTTGTAGCTAACAGTTTGATGCCCATCATAGACTATACCTGGTATGGAAAATTCTTTGGAGACGTTGTCTTTTGTCCGTGGTCTACCTCAAATGGTGAATGCTCTTTTCTTTTATTAATCTTATATTTGTTCCAATGCTCATTATTAGTTCTCCTTATATCTCTAGTTTCAGTTGGTTCTTTCTGATATTTCCAGGTTATTGAGAGCATAAATAAGTGTGATGTTGACATTAGAAGAGAACTTTTTAGCAGCATTTTGGTAAGAATCTCTCCTTTATTTTTAAAGACACCACCTACTGAACATGCTGGCAGAAGTTGAAATTTCCCCATTGATTGGACCTTTTTTCTTTTCATATGTTATTTATTGAATTGACGGGTTAGTTTTCCTCTTTCCA
The DNA here is from genome assembly GCA_001598015.1 of Dorcoceras hygrometricum. Lineage (NCBI taxonomy): Eukaryota > Viridiplantae > Streptophyta > Magnoliopsida > Lamiales > Gesneriaceae > Dorcoceras > Dorcoceras hygrometricum. Next base: position 54,787 of record KV019034.1, read on the forward strand.
CATTCCAAGTTTTCCCAATTCTGAGTTCTCTTCTGTTGTGTAGTTGGTGAGAGCTGAATCGCTTCAAATTTATCCTCTATTTTCCCGCCTCTGTTTTTTTATCTCTGTTTGAGTTGGCCATGCTGATTATGATCTACTGATCTGTCCCTAAGTATTTTCTGTTTGCAAGTAATATAGCAGGATGAGCACAGATTATCTATAGACTCATCAATTTTTATGTCATGGTTTCCATGTCTTCCATGTGAAACTTAGACACACTTCCAAATATATGTATGCCTTAGTCTTGTTACTGTAATTTGTTTGGGAAAGTATGGAACCATAACTTTCATCTTTAATAATAATCACTTGGGGGAGCCAGCTTAAGTTGTAGGGATTTTAATGTCATGATTCTACGTTGTCCTGCAGCTTGCTGGCGGTACTGCATCAATGCAACAGTTAAAGGAACGTCTTGAGAAAGATTTATTGGAGGTGCTGTCTTCTTTATTCATAGTACTATGCGAGTGATTTGAGTTCAGTATATTGACATTTTATTTCACAATAAAGATGTCAGCTACTTGGATGGTCTGTGACATCTTTAAACATTTTATGGAGTTGCTTCCTGATACTGAATTGTGTTGCTTCTAGGAAACTCCTCAAGCGGCAAGGGTTAAAGTGTTGGCAAGTGGCAATGCTACTGAAAGGAGATTCAGGTTAATTTTTGTTTTCATATCACTGTTCGACATCATCTTTTGCCTTTGCCGGTCTACCTTTTTCTTTCATAAGTGAATGAGTTGTTTATGCAGTTTTATTTTTGGGTTTCGTTGAGTATTCAAATTTTATCGTAAAATGAACAATGTTACGATCAAATTGTACAGAAATATTGAGTGCCTATTTTGATGTCTCAAGAGTGCCAATCAAAATATTTTCTGAACCAGATTTTTTCATGTTAAGTGTCAGTGATTACATATTGATCGAAATATCTGATGCTATGAAATTAACTGATCGTGATTTGAGAAGAATTGTTACCTTAATTGTTATGAGATTTTTCAACTCAGTATTCTTTGTCAATGCTCCTCATAAGAGTTGTCTGGAGCCCCTTTGATTTATCTGATGTCCAGTTCAGTTTCTCAAGTATATTTATATTTGTCTGGTGCATTTTTGCGTACCTAAAAATGCTTTAGGCTATTCAATTTGGGAATGGCATACGTTTGATCTTGAACTTCAGATTCCAAGCTGACTATGCCAAGATAGGGTTCCACTTGTGTATTACAACTGTAATCGTTTTCGCTTGATGCTGGAGACTAACCTGAGTGTCAATACAGCGTTTGGATCGGTGGGAGCATATTGGCATCTCTTGGTACCTTCCAGCAAATGTGGTTCTCCAAGTCTGAGTGAGTTCTCGTGCCTTTCACCTCATGCACTTTTGTTACAGATATATATTTATAGCAGATTCATAAATTTATATGCTGTGGTGATGACAGGTATGAAGAGCATGGAGCTTCTTATATCCAACGCAAATGCCCCTAACATGCTTTCATGTTCTACCTACTAATTTATTTAGCCTTTTGTAATGGCAAGATGACGAGCTATTTCATTACCTTTTGTATCTTTTTACACGTTATATTTAATGTGTTAATGGATCTTCTCCGACTCTTGCGATTACAACTAGAGCGTGTTTAATCTTGATTTAGTTATCTATCTCGTGTTTTAATCTCAATGCAAACCCATGCTTTGTAATATATGATGTACCTTATAAGCAATGTTATAAAATTCGTTAGGCGCTAGTCGGGGACTAGGCGTCGTTAGGCGGATTCCACGATAACAAGTTAAAAAGACATATTATACTCGGATATGTTATTTCACTATTTCTTTTCCATAATTTTCAATAATCTGTTCTTCATCAGAGTTCATTATTGTGTTCTTGATTGGATGCTTCTTGGTAGACTTGGCTGTTGTCCGTTCTTTGTTCTTAATTGGCTACGTCTTACTTCTGTTCTTAATTGATTGCTTCTATGGCCAATATTTCTTTTCAATGGGCCATTTTTTCTCTTGACAAATGGGTCTTTTCTTTTGGGTTCTAAAATTTGAAACCCAAATGTTGCAGCACCTGGCCGCTTTTGCGACTTCTAGGCCGAGTACGCAGTCTCGCCGCCTAGGCCGGTCGATTAGGCCCTTTTCAGTGCGCCTAACCTCCGCATAGCGCCTAGACAACTGCCTAGGTCGATTTTTAGAACACGGCTTATAAGTATAATGCAAATTACTCCATCCCATGAAGAGGACAAATGATTTGTTTGTATGTAGGATCTGTACCTCCTAATTTGTGTCCAATATATATAAAATTTATGACACGGTTTAATAATCCAAGGACAGGTTTTGCGTTCATTCATGTCTCTATCGCCCTTAGGAATTTGGCTGCCACCGGTGCACTTGCTGCCGAATCCGATTTGGTGCCGAATTCAGGTTCGCAATCGAATTTTGTTACTAATATGAACCGACTCCTTGAACAATGTTTAGGAGACAATTTTTTAACTTGTAGGTTTCCAAACCAGAAGAGTAGCTTGGTAACACTTGTATGATCACCTAGCACCACAAAAATTGGGCATATGGTCGCATCTAAAAGATGGGATGAGATACTAGGTGACAAGGTAAGCCAGTATAGGGTTGCCTCAAGTGTCGGTGAGTCATAAGTTCTCTTATATGTTGTGTTCATTTTTTTAGTTTTGAATGTCTTAGCAAAAGTCCACAATTCAAAGTCAAAGTTGACAGCTTGGGAAAACGACGATTGATAATAATAACAGGCTCTCTACTAACCTGTGAGGCATCTCCATCTATCAAAGTTTCCCCGACAATAGGGGTGTGCTCCATGGAGGGGATTTGATAGGATTGAAGTCGTCGGATTTGATAGGATTGATTAGGATATGTGATGGTGTTTATAAACACTTTTTCTTATGAATTTAGTATATTTAATTCAATAAGAGATGAAAATATATATAGAGGATACTATAGTAGTTTTTATTAAAAGATTTGAACAAAAAATAATAATTTAAATTGCCGTTCTAAACCTAAAAAGTTATATATCCAGCAAAAGTTACGAAAACCTTTAAAAACTCAAGCCCACTTGGCCAAAAGAGACATAGCTCCGGCACCCAAAAGAAGAGACACATTAGCCCCTAACTGAAGTTTCCCACGGCTTTGCAATTTAGGACTCATGAAATCAGCAGCAAGAAGATCCACGAGCGCCATATATATCAAGATCCCTGCAGATGCTGCGTTAAAGCATCCTTCTACGATCAAAGCAGTTGGGCTTGTTTCACTATAAATGTTGCTTATCCCGATTCCGATTGCGATGCCGACTGGCGTCGTGAGGGAGAAGAACAGGCCCATTATCGCAACTGCCCTTGATCTGAACTTTGCCTGCGTAAGCCAATATCAATGTATAGGATACAGTAATGGTATTGGTGAATGAATATCTTTGATTAAACCGATGACTTTGAGAGTCTTTTTATCCAAAAGTTTACCTGTGCTATGCATCCTCCTAGGCCAATGCCTTCAAAGAATTGGTGGAATGTCAAAGCAGCAATCAAAGGCCGTATTGTTTTAGGACTTTCCGAAGCACCTAGAGCAATCCCAATTATCACGGAGTGGACTATGATACCCAACTCCAACACCTAATTCAACGATATGCATTGTCAAATTTAATAACTCCGGAAAATATCAAATTTACTATAGAAGAATATAAGTCAAAGAATTTAAAATCCTTTCGGGAATAGTGCAAAAAAGAAGCTAAATTTTTAAATATTTTTCCAATAATTGTACGTGACGAGTGAAAGGACTCGAGGAGATTTATTGTAGAAATAGTGACGTGTATGACTAAATTTCATGTGGTTCCCTGAAAAATCGGAACAGTCTCTATTCGAAATGAACATAAAAATCGTAACAAATTAACAATATAGTATATGATATTGATCTACCTGGGATATCACTCGATGACGGAGGAGCTCCGTTTCACCGGAATCCAACTCCGACGAAACAGATCCATGTGCATGGCCGTGCGTGGCGTGGACATGCACCGGAACCGCCCCTGCCTCCTCATTCCCAACTTGGGTCGCAGCCTTTCCGACCGACCGGCGCCTGTAATACGAGGTGGCGTAGGTATCGACCATCAACGTCCCAATAGCAGAGACCATGGCGATGAAACCCGTGAAGGGGAAATCACCCCACGGGCTGGCGCTGATACACGGGGACGTAAGGTTATCGAACGCGTCCGGCAGAACATGTATGAAACCGGTCGACAGAATCACACCGGCGGCGAAGGCTTTTACGATGAAGAACAAGCTCCTTTCAGGGCTCAATGCGGGCACCGCTTTGCCAAGAACCGGGAGGCAGACCCCGATTGCACCGGCCACTAAGATGGACGCGATTGCTGCTAGTTTGTACTTTAACGCCAGAGATTTGTTCCGATCTTCTTCATCGGCCTCGCACGTACATTCTGCCAGAATCACTGTCGGCAGCAGCGCTAACATGACGAAGAAAACGGCCTTCATCTCTACAGAGAAAGGAAGAAGAAAAGAACGGGAACAGGAATGGCGGGTTTTGGATGAAGATTGCAATGTGTTGGAATCAAACAAACAATATCATATAGAGGAAAGGGAAGAAAAGTCCAACTATATGAAGATCTTGTGTGCTAATTTCTGAGTCTAATGTCAGGTAAATGATGTAATGTTTAATGTTTATTATTAGTATTTTACAGTTGAAGAAGGGGTTTACTTGGCAACTGAGAACATAATGTGCTCATTCTTTTGAAATAATTCGTTGTTTCCTATTATTTAAGAATTCAATGTGGAAACAAAATTTAAGGGATTAATATATCTGACCACAAATTTTAAGATGAAGCATCACTTTAGCTAATAAAGGGAACTTTTTAAAATATTAAACAAAAAGTGTATATATATTATGAGATCAAAAATAAAAAATATGACCTTTATTAACTATTGTTACAATTAAATCCTACAACGTAACGAAATTTTGTCATGCAACTGAGGTCTTTCCTAAAATTATTAATAATTCATTATATCTCTGTTTTATGGTAAAATATTAAAACTTAATAAATTTTGGAATGCAAGTGATTTTTTTAAAAAAACGCTCTAATATTAGTTAACTATATCTCTTCTAAGAATGAAATATTCTTGTACTTATTCCATCCAAAAATTAATTTCACATCCAGATTGAAATAATTACTCACAATGCGGGCACATACGGAAAATTACTTATATGGAAATAGAACCAATCGCCATTCACGTCCTCGACACCAACTCGAATACAACCTAATAACATTCATTCGTGCCTCAGGGCACAGGTAAGTTGGTAAGACTTGAGACGACGTGAGATTCTTCTATTCGATTTCATGGGTTTGATTCCCTTGTGGAGTTTAATCTCTACTGAAATATTTGTGACAATATTTTCTGATGATCGACCTGTTATATAAGTTATCTTCCTTAACTTCCTGTTTGCTCGGTCGATAAAAATATATATATAGGTTAGGGAGTCAGTGATATGAGGAATTAGTCCATAATATTCATCGTTAATTTGTTTTGCATACAACGTGTTAAGCATACATGATACATAAGAAAATTGAGGGAAGATGTCGACATGTCTACAGCTTTTTTTGAACAATTTTATTTTATTTTAGACAAGTTGAATACTTGAATTAATGATTTTGTTTTGTAAATTTTAAAGTAAACTCATTATCTAAAAATCTATCTTGGATTCCGCTCCGCTAATTCATCTGCGAGTTCATTTCGTTCTGCATATTTCAAATTTCAATCCTTCTAACCTTGACCCGACGATATGTTTAGTATATGGAAAATTACGAGATGAAATATAAAATATGTGGTGATTAATAAAATTATTGAGGTTGGGCATAAATAATATTTAAAATAATAATATGATTGATTTTATTTGATTACATTTGGGATAATATGTAAAAATTATATTTTTAATATTTTACTAAAAATATAAACAAATATCGATAAAATAGATAATATTATAATTTATATTAGTTATTTGATTTATGTGCAATAAATATTTAAGAAATACATTTAAATGAGATAACTAATCACGAGATTAGGGGAATTTTTGTTTAAAGTCGACATTCGAAACTTTCCCATCCCAGCCTCTCTCGTTTGATGTTTAAGTCATGACCATGGAAAAAAAAAAAGATAACACAACGTTCTTGGAATCCTTTAATCCAGCGCGATGATTACAGCCCGATATCTTCAAGAGCCATATGCTCACTTATTTTTCTTTCTTTCTCATCAATTCAAGCGACTCACGTTGTTAAGTCGCGAGCAATCTAAAAGATAATTGAACATGAATAAGATGATTTTAATATTCAATTTAGTAATTCAATATACAACTAATTGACGGAAATATCAATAATAAGCCAATTATATATATATATAAATATAACAAAGACTCAGTAACGCCATCAATCAAACTTTTGTCTATTTGACGATACATATTAAATTAAGCTCACCTTAAACTTTTTCTTGGCATTGCAATTTCAGAGATATCTGACTTCCTTTTGGGGATAACCATTAAGACTATAGACCAGCATTTTTAATAAAAGCGAAAAGAAAGAGAAATAAAATGGAAGTTAATTATATTTCAGACGACACCTTAAACTTCTTGTTGTACTGATATATTCTAAAGGAAATTAAATGATTTTTGATTTTTTTTTTAATTTTAGAATTCATAGATATTCAACAACGACATTTATAAACTCTATAAAAGCATTGTGGTATTCAAAAATAACTTTTATAAACTACATCAAATTCTTGTAGTATTCAACATTAACTTTTAAAAGTTCTTTAAAAGTCTATAGACATTCAAAATTTCAATGCAATTTTTACAACTTCATGAAAGTCATTTGTTATGATCAATCACTTAACACTATGTAAAAAGATATAGTTATTAGTCAATGTGCAATTTTATTTCTTTATACATGTGACAGCATAAAGTGCACCTATTGTGTGCGTTAGGATCGGGTGTTAGGGCCGTGAGTTTTGGGAGATGTGTGTCTTATTGCTGGAGTTGTTTCGTTTCCCTTAGAGATAAATCTTACTCTTTCTTTTCCACCGGCCCTATCCCTAACAGAGATAAATATATATCCGTTAAGAACTGACATCACTCTTTTACGGCTCATTCAGCTAATCAGATCAAACGACGCAACGTTACCAGCTTGACAAACGATAGTTTCTTAGGATGTCACACATCTCAATACTACACTTATCCATGCACGCTTAACTGAACATCGTTGATATAAAAATATTAATGCATAAAGTACAACAATGAATGTCAAAAGTTTTTTTTGGATTGAAGGTAGATATTTAAATTTATTTCTAATTTATTTCCTTCCTTTTTTCTTGTGCTATACAAATATTTCTCTCTTCCTTTCCCCACCAATAAAAAAAAGCATATTTCTATATGATATTAAATTAATTCATTCTCATATTCCATTAATGGGCTAACCCTCTGTACAGGTCAGAGGTCCCTTGGTCCATACAGGTGATAAATCGAGGGATATGCACGAGTAAGCAGGGGCCCGAGGGAGAGGACCCATTCATTCTCATATTCATTTTTTATGTTCGTAGTTGTTTTGTGTATATATATATATATATATTTTATAAATTGTTAAATAAACATATTTTTTCAGTTCAAATTAAAAAATCTTAAGAAGTCCAATAATTCGTTTTTTTTATTTTAAATTTTGTTTATTTAATTAGTTGAACAAAAATGGTAAAAAGACATTGGTAAATTTTATTTTATGACAATAATACTAATACTTTGATTTATAAATGATATCTTTTTTCAAAAATAAGGAGATTAAAGATCATTATCATTATTTGTATTTTGAATTTGAAATTTTATAAGATCTAGAAATATTGATATATAATATTATGAAAATGTTTTCACGTTCTGTACGAAAAAATTATAAATTTTATTGGCTATAACAATAACTTGATTTTGACAAATTTTAATTTCTATTAATGAAAATTGATTTTTTTAACAAGAACTAGGAGTTTAGATCGAGTGTTGCTTGACTGGCCGATTTATGATATATTATATCTTGTTCAAAATCTTCTAGTGGAATACATTCGATGTCGGAAGAAGGAGAGATGTAGAATCTTGGTTTCGAACTTTGAGAAACAAATCAATTCTCTTATTTGATTCAGTTTATACGTAATTTCATATTGTTGTTATCTGTTCGATTGAACTCATTGTTTGCATATTTATTTATTACTCAAGAGATCAGTCAAGACGGAGTACTGCTGTCAGCTGGTAACTCAATTGTCTTGTGTAAAAATAGTTTTAAAAGCACAAAATTTTTAAAAAGAGTTTATTCAACCACTTCGAAACTCTATGCTGACAGTATTCAATCCCATCACCACGTTATTTGTATCATGCAATGATACATGTTAAATGTTAATATACACATTTTGTATATACATATATATATATATATATATATTGATATTGTGAACACCTTGTGAGCACATGTGTTGGCTCCTGGGTGATGTGACACTTCCTGATTGTGTCACATTACCAGGTGTCCATACAGATACTCACAGAAAGTGTTAACAGTATCAACCATATATATATAACTAACATTAACTTAGAATAGTTAATAAATTATTTTATGTTTTTTAGTATAATTTTTTATTTTATAGTTATTAATTTTTCATAGATAAAATCTATTATGAAAAAATTTATAAATGTATATACAAATCTGAGAAGAAAATTCATAGGAATCGATGACAATATGTTACAACTATATAGAATTATATAGGAGTTAATAAAAATTTTCAAATCTATAAAATTTTACTAATAAAAAAAAGTCATTAAACAACCTTAAACATATAAAATTATTTTCATTTGTACCTATATATTGGGTGGTCCAACAGAAGATAATTTCGAATAACAAAAAAGAATCCATCAAAAGAAAATAAACCGTGGCATATGAACAATGGTATAATTTAAAGTAAACTAAAATTATCAAAATAACCCACAAATTTTGAGGCGTTCACTATCCCGTGAGTGCGATAGAAAGATTAGTTCCTACGAGACAAAGCTAAGTCCTTTCACTTGAAAGATACCAAATTCAAATAATGGAGAAACATGATAATTTATCGGCAAGTCTTGTGGATGAACGCGATTCATTATATTTTTTGTATAATTTCTCGAACCCGATTTTGTGATATATATATATATATATATATATATAATTTTGGTTAAATGGCTAAAAATAGATACGAAACCCGTTTTAATTGAATCCAAAAATTACCGTACCTTGGTTAACGGTTTATATTTTTAATTAACCAAATGAATCACTTCAATTTAACTTTGATCGAACCGACCGAATGTACATTACAGAAACACTATAACAGAATCCACTATAATAGTGTTTGTTACACAATGATTTCAACAAAAATAACAAGCACATATAAAACACACTATTACATCTCCCATATTAAGTATATAGACAACTAATCCATGAACTATATAAGTCGAGGCAGACAAAAACCAGACAGGAAACTGCGACGAAAATAAAGTCATACCCAAATGAACTATAAAAAGGTGGTCCGGTCAACATAACCAGTTAATATATATATATATGAAAAATGTCAATTTATAGAGGCCGATAAATTTGAAAATTCAAAACCTTTCTTTAATTGGCCGTGTTGAATAGGAAGACCATTCATGTCATGTGGGATACCCTTATCTAAAGTCTTCTCCCAAGTCCTGAGTTTCATTTGTCTCGGTGCGTAGACTTCTTTTTCCAAGTCAATCCACGCAAGATAATATTATCAGTCCTTTTCTATGTAGTAAAGCAATGGCTGAATAAACTAAATAATGCAATTAAATGGTTAGAAACAATTATAAATAGTAATGTATATCCAGTTTAGTTATCTGAAGGAATAAGATGTTTGGCGTAGTAGCAACAAGGAGGTCTTAGTTATCCCACTTTCAGAAAAAATATTAGACTAGATATTGAGTTTGAGTATAGCTAATGTAAAATATGATCAAAAGTTGTAGTTATTGGAAAGAAACATCAAATGTGTATCGAATTAGTGGTATCAAAATAGTCCAGCTTAGCCATCAGGGGTACATGCGAGTCTTACCAGAGTAGGTAAGACCTGGGGTAACATGAGATTATTCTCTCCAACTTCACAGGTTCGATTATCGTGTAGAGCATATTACCCACTGAAATATTATGGGGTATATATGTTGTGGAGTCGACCTTTTATATAAATTCTTTCCGTCAAGTTCCTATATATCCACACATATTCCTAAATTTATATATAAAAAAACCTCCGATCTATATATATAGATTAACCCTCTAACGATTAACCTTTTTTACGAAAAGAGTCGAGATTATACACATGGCCGGTTCATGTCAGTGGTGGGATAGAGTGCAAGGACGAGAGTAGGGACCAAAAGTCTTACGTCCAACCAACATTATTTCAAGTACCACTGACTCCATTATTAATGGATCAGTAAGAATATAGGCAAGTCTACCGATGAGAATGAATCTATTAACCGCATGATTATTATATAAAAAAAATATTACTTTTATATGGAGCATATTATATTTTCTGATAAATATAACTGGATCGACTGGTATCCAATTTGTAAAACCGTATTATAAATATTCTAAAGTAACATGTTTTCTTGGTGATTGAGTTAGCCGTCTTACATAGGAAAAGATATTTCAAACACAAATTTTATGGTTTTATAGATTTATATATTTTCAGTATGTTACATGTTCATTCCTAGTTATATGATTTCCAAGATTTAGATGTTGAGATTACTATTAATAGACTTGTGTCTATATGAGATATTCGTTGCTACCTAATTTTCATACAGAAGATTATGGGTGAGTAAATTTGGGTTTAAACCGAATTATCGATCGACCGTCCGAACCAATTTAAAATTTTCTGTTTGGTTATTTTGGAACATCAGGTTATAGGTCTAAAAAACTGGTTCATGGTGCTGTTCATATTAGAAAAATTTGTAACCGAGTTAAAATTTGAAATTTATTAGGTTTGATATATAATTTATATTATTTGCTTAATGTAATAAACATGATATTGTATGAATATTTTCTTACTTCTAATATTTTTTCAGACTAAATATGTTTTATTATGATAAAATTCATATTTCAATTAATACGTTTCTATATTATTTTTAAAAAAATTCAGGTAATCCAGTTTCAGGGGAGATTCAGTTTTGGTTTGATGACCCGCCTTCACTTTTAAGTTGATAACCGAATACTCACCATTTTTTCCCAATTTACTTTGGTTGAAAACACTACTTAACACAATAACACTTTAGACAAAAATTGTTTTGAAAAATATTTCTTGTTAAAATTCTAATATAAAACAGTCTATTTTAATAAATTAAAAATCCTCCTTCAACTAATATATCAATACTGATTCTCCAACTTATCAAAATTATATGTATGTCCTTATCTTATTATTATTATTATTGAATTGTATGTGGTCAGTGATCCCACAAATCTCGCATGATTAATTCCTTAATCCAACTGTTATGTCAGAAAGTGATAAAAAAGAATTTGAAACCTCAATCAGAAAAAAATTCCACACACCTGCCAAACAGAACCTCATCCTACTACTCTCCATCAGCTTTAGCACATGAAATTTGTTCCTATATTTTTAACTTTTCATTGTTTTCAAGAAAGAACTCCTAACGATGCTTACATCAACACGGTGTACTCTATGATACTCAGAAGCATTCCAAATCACTATCTAATATAACACATAGCTCGGCTATTCGACAATACCATAAGAAGGCCAGATGATAACCGGCTCGCTAGTCGAACTGTCGTGTTACTTAGACACCTACTTACAATGACACCTTTGAGATTTGCTGCCATAATATTCACCGTCATAATACTCTGCATCCTAATAGCCGTCACTCTCGCTCTCATTGCTATCATAGGGTAAAAAACGCCTTGCACGTTTTCCTCTTAAGCTCTCTTGAATTCGATCCCTAATGGCCGTACCCTGAGAAATATAGGTTTGGAATGGCACAAAAGAATTGATGTATCTGAGTTTAGAAACTAAAGCATTTGAAAGCCAAGCCCAATGAAATACTAAGATTGCTGCTTACCATTTTATGACAACCTTCCTCAAACATCTCAAGGAATCCGGCAACCCAGCGATCAGCGTTTTCGACCCAAACATTGTGATGCATGACAGCTATTCTTGCGACAGTTTGTATCTGCCAGATGGAGCTTCGAAAATGAACACATGCTGTATAAATGAGTAACAAAAGATTGCCGATAACAATCTAGTCATGGATTAGCCATGTTCACTGCTTAGACAAATGAAAAAAATCGAAGATAGGGATCAAGACAACCATTAACTAGTAATACAAGCTTTGAGCAATTACAAGGACATTCTATTATAATGTCCCTGGCTCAATGTCTACCCATTGAAATGGCTGAAGGATGCTTAACTAACAATTGAAGATAGAGGAGTTGGGGAGGTGGCTTTGGTGTTACTGTGGTGGATACGGCCTTGGTCAATTGCTATAATCTCCATATTTTATTTGCAACTGTTATATTATTATCTTCCTTTTTACAATGTTTCTTTCTTACTTTTATTAAAAGATACATGTTCAATATTCTTGGTATAAAAGTAAACCCGCAGAAAGAATATGCCGTAGGTGTTTGTTCAGGCTGGCAAGGAATTACAATCGAGTAATGAGGAGACAAATAAGCCAACTCTTTGATCAACAGAATACCTTCTTCCTACCTTTTCTTGATGCTCCTTCAATTTCTCTTGCAGCTTCTTCAGTCTCAAATTCACCCTCAGTCGTTTTTCCTGCACATGTTTCATATAAGATTTTAGCATCAACCACCAAAATTAACATATGCCACATTAGGTTCCTAGTAATTAAATACCAGACCAAAGTTGAATTAAATTGTATCAGAATCATCATCATGCCTTAACATAGCTAACATTAAGCTCCTTTCTTGTATAGCCACGGTCCAAATTGCGCATAACATATTGGTTATAATCTTTCACTATCCTCATAATGATGTCTGATGTTGAAATTCCATTGGTCCTTTTAGACTCCTTAAATCTTCCCACAGCTTTGACCTACAAGAGATCAGCATAATTTATGATATCCGTTAGTCAAGAAGATATAAACGGAAGAGAATTACATACAAGCACATATATAATTGACTTTGGTATTTTGAAAAAAAATTGATAATTCCAAAATACTTACAAATTCATACACATTCTTTCCAGGTCCACTCGTATCAGCATAACTGAAAAAGAAGGAAAATCCCACCACATAAATGCACAATTACGTGTAGTTAATATATCGGGTTAAACCAAATCTTCTCACGCAGTTCGTGGAAATACTAAACAAGTTTATCATCTCATGCAGCTCATGGAAATACTAAAAATACTGATAAGTTTATCTTCTCATGTAGTCGTGGAATTACTAAACAAGTTTATCGATGGTACAAAAACCAATTAACTTCGCTGGTGTAAATGTAATTTCTTTGGCTCGATTTTTTCATGGAGCTTTACTTTAAACACAAGCAATCAAATTCTTTTCATTTGAAATAAATCTTACTGGTCTTGGTATGAATATCAATCACAGTACTAAATCTTAAATTTTGAATCACTTTGGAAATCAACACTTGATTGAGTGATATTTGTGTTGATGGCATGGCTTGATGAGTACTACTGTCAAGTAAAGAGATAACCATGAAAGATGAGATCCTGTTGAAGTTCTTAGTGATTTTAGAGTGAAAATTAACTAAAATTGATTGATGAAGTCTATAATAACTGATATCTGTTACAAAATGTTTCTTGATTAGAAATCTTACGAAATAGAATCATGAGCCACATAGTCAATTTGGTGCTTGTCGAGGAATTCTTGATTTATCACCCATGGGGCATCAGGGATGACCTCATCAACCCACCTGACAAAAAGAGGTCACTATATAATGGATGCTTTCATAGGAAACGAGAGAAGGAGGCAGTTAGAATTATCACAAAGTGAAAACTCGAAAAACACAAGTTCAGAGCATTTGAATCTGGAAAATTACTCAAAACTTCCAATACATTTCCAATATTAATACACTACTGATTAGAACCTCAGCAGAAACTCATTACAAATCAACTTCACTCATAATCATTGCCGAAGTGTATTGGTATAGCTATAATTACTGAGCTAAACATCAACTAAAAATCCACCGAAAGTCAAGGGAGGCTACCCACTTGCAATGGCGAAGAGACTCATAACGCTCAGCATCGGTCATGACAGTCTTCTCCTTAAACTTATGCGTAACCTCATCACTGCAACATCCGACAAGCAAATACGTATTGGGGAATCTACATAGATGCAAGGCAAAGAAAGATACACTTTGATTACAGTTGCTTAAACAAATCGTTACTCGAAGATGGAAAAAATAAAATAAAAGTAACTTAAACCATGATCGAACAAATCCGTATCAACACCAAGAGCACCACACTGACATAAACTAAACAGATTTGTAATTGCATCCAACTTCGAGAAGAACATACGCACATAAAATAAAACCATAACCAGAAAATTTGATGATCATTGTGGAAGAAAGATCACTTCTCACAGCTTTTTTGCTTGTTCTAGTGAGCGAGCGTGGCCAAAATGAAAAAGGTCGTAGATTCCATCAGCGTACACTCGAATGGGGCGATCGATCATTGAAAGGGGATCGACGAAGTTAGAATGATGGCTACTATCGGCGGACTTCGTCTGCTCCGCCGCCATTCCAACACCACACTCACCCATCGCAACTGTCTCCCGCGCTGCTCCCTTTGCTTCCTTTTCTGTGACGAATTGGCGAATATTCCCCAATCAATGCGGGCCGGCCCACCCACTTACTCGGATTTTTCTAGCCCCCTCCCTCCCTGTTTAATACTACATGTACGGTACTAGCCCCACTATTCGTGGTTTTCCTTTTATTTAATAAATAGCATTAAAACTTTTATTTTGATTATTAACTACCAATGACTCATAAACAAAAATAAAATAAATATTTCCATCTATAAAAAAAGATCCACGCGCCATATTATCTAAGCAAATATTAAGTATAGGGTAAGAGTTCTTTTATTAAATTTAGATATATACTTTTCAGTATACATATCATCACCAATAATGTACCAAATTGTTCTATTTTTATTATATTTTCTCTCGGTTCTGTATATTTCTTACAACTATATTTTATCATTATCGTCTACGAAATTTCTATCTCCCCAATAATATTTCATTATTTTATATTTAGAGAACAATATTAATAAATTCTGAATTTAGGAGATGAGCATGGTAGCTCATTCATATTGTTTTTTTTTTCCATATATAAGACCTAGTGTTAAGTATGTTGGGTAAGGTGAATGTAAAGCTCAAATGAGATTGATGCAATAGTTTGACCAAATAAGAGAGTATAATGATGTATATGTAAGTGTTGTCCCACGTCGAAGAAACTTGAAAAATTGTTCAAGTTATATAACTCATGTTATAAGTTAAGGGTTGTGCCCCTCGGGCATCTAAGTTTTAGGAAGGAATAGGTCGCTAGTCAACTTGGTTTTGAAAACACACGTGGCTGGTCGGT
The DNA here is from genome assembly GCA_001598015.1 of Dorcoceras hygrometricum. Lineage (NCBI taxonomy): Eukaryota > Viridiplantae > Streptophyta > Magnoliopsida > Lamiales > Gesneriaceae > Dorcoceras > Dorcoceras hygrometricum. The sequence goes on from KV019034.1 coordinate 70,460, forward strand.
CGGTTCGATGCGGCGTGGACAAAAATTTATTCGGATTTTATATTTGAACCAAACCTGCAGAAGTGCAGGAGATATAAATCGGACCAGACCGGTTCTTCTGAAACAATGCACATGATCATGCCCGGAACGCTACGACTATTCGGGATGGCTGCGTCCGTTTGAAACGCTGCAGCTATTCAGGAAGACGTACGACCGCTCTAAAGCAGCGCACCTATTCATGAAACGGTGCATGGTTGTTCGTATGGCATGCCTCCGTTCAAACCAAACGAATTATATCTAGTATTTTCTCCACCAATTATATCAAAAAATTATTCAATTTTGGTGTACTGATAAAAGAATCCTACCTATGCACCATTTAAATTTTCATTTTCTGGGGAAATACTATTGTTCTCATTTTTAGTAATTCACCTTTTCTTTATAAAGGGATTAATTCATAAAACCTAAGTTAATTGACATCTTTTACCTAAGAATTAGTCCCCACGATCCGCCGGGATAATTTGCCATCCCTGCCCCACGATAAAACCTCGTAAAATTTGAATCTTATGGCAGCAATTGTTGACTTGTTATAAGGAAAGGAATAATGTTATCTATCACTTTATTTTCAACCCTTAATTTCTTAAAATAAATCTCGTAATTTCCATGTGATTAAATTAATCTTATATGTTATCGAACATATTTCATGAGTAATTTTTTTAGAATAAAACGATACCAAACAATCTAATGAGTTATGAGAGTATGTCTAAATTAAATCATAATATTTAAATAATTTGGTACAACATTATATATAGTGCTCCAAACTAGCGCGGAGATATTGCCTAATTGGAGCACCAAACTGCACGTAATTGACTAGATTCTACAGTATAAACAGGTGTCCTACTTGGGAAGTCCTAGGACAAGTAAAAAAACGTCGAATAAATAAATAGGACTCTTTTAATAGATTGTGTGTTACGAATACGTAAGATAAAATTTTATTTTTAATTTTTAGAGTATTGCAAACGTAACGTTTAAGTTTCCATGAATATAGAATTAACTCTATTTTTTCCCTTTTTGATTTGATCCCAAAAATGGTTCAAACTGGATTAACTGAAAATATATCCAAATCATGTGAGTCAATTGGGATTTTTGGAAGATAGAGATATCAATTAATATTGTTATTTCGGCTTCCGTAGTTTTATAGGTTATGGTGTACATAAGTGAAGGGCTAAACGCCAAGCTATTAATGGGATAAAATTTTAGGACAAAAATTTTAAATTTGTAAGAGATGTTGAAGATTTTAGGTTTGGTACCTATACTTTATTTGAAAAACTAAAGAAATTAAAATAATAATCAATTTTGATATCAATATATAAAAGCTTACTCGGGAAACCTACTCGGGAGACCTACTCGAGAACATTTACCCGAGAACTCTAAGGAGAAAAACTGTTTAACCCATACCTGCTAATGATTAAGTTAGGTAACGTGTTGTCAGGTTCTTACTCAGTTCTGATTGGCTTGGTAACTTGTGCAAACTAAGGCTGTCAGACCCATGCCTAATCATGATTGGCCAGATGGCGTGCACGCAATCGAGGTTTCTATCTCTATAAATATCCGAAATCACCACAAATTACATTCATTCGAAATCTACCGAGTATAACCAAACATTAAAACAAGCTTCCTACATAACACCAATCGGGAAAAACTGAAAAACCACATTCGTTTCTCCTCGGGTGGCGAGAATTAACTCTATTGTCGGTGAGCGAAGACGAGATTGAAGTAGCATCAAATTTATATCCACTTACTTTGAACAACTCCTCAAATGAGTTTATTAGTGTCTTGTTATATTAATTTATAGGTGTATTCAAATTTGACCATCCGTCACGAAGGTCTTCAAGCAACCTTGAGTTATAAAAAGAAAAATAGAATATAATGTCATATTACGTCTGCTCAAAAAATTAACATTCATACTCACTGGTAGTAATAATTCTTGAGACATTAAACATCACACAAAAATCAACTTTCGAGTTGTCAATGTTCGTTTCGATAATATACCATATATATTGAAAGTTTTGAAACGAACCAAAGTAACTCTTAATAATTATTAAAGAAATTTGATTGAATCCTTTTTCAAGTTCTTATATTGTATTATTTGATATATGTACAATAATAAAAAGCTAAAATGGATCTGTATTTATTTAGACATGAGGGAAGTTTATAGAAAAAGGAAAAAGAAAGGAAATCTAGTTTGTCGATCAAGAAAATTTACACCTCATGCCACCGAAGAGTCACCTTGAATCATTCATCAACACCATATATCTATACCAGTATCGTCGATCACATCATGTAGCTGTACTTGTAGCAGTCCCGGCTATCTTCAGTGCTAGAAAACCCCGGCGGCGCGTGGGATGAAACAGCCTCGCCGCCGCCACCCTGCATCCTGTTTAGCATGAGCACTTGTTGGTGTACGGGGTGCGGTAACCGCATGCGAAATCCAGCCGCGGGAGGATCATTCACAGCAGCAGTGGGTTCATTCAAAGCATCGAGCACGAAGGTTTCGCCGCCACCGGGGGGCTGAGAGCTAGCAGCGAAAGGAGAGATGGGGGCCCCCGTGAAACGCTGCACCATGGACCGAAAGTTGACGGCGTCTGTGTTGAAAAGTGGTGGTGGGGGTCCGCCGCGAGGCCCTCGGGCGACGTCGGAGGGGCTTCGATATCCGGCCCGGATTGGGGGTCAAGTTACTGTTTCTTGAGCCGGCGGCGGCGGCGGCCGTGGGTGGAGGAAGGATTTGGTTGATGTCGGAAAAGTAATTGGTTTGGTAGAATTGCGTCCATTCATCAGGAGAATCCATTGTTTCACTATTGGCCATACGTGAATCGGTGAAGACTGAAGAATGATAAAAACCTATAATTCATCGATTTATATATATTATTACATATTGAAATTTGGGAAAGATATATTGAGTTGGTATAACTTGATGTATTTACACAAGATTTTGGTCTACCTTCGTCTTTAAACGTGGGACATTAATAAATAACTTAATAATTTAGGACATATATCATATTATTTGGTAATATAACAAATATATACATGTATAGTGTAACGAATATCTAATGATAAGATAATATTACGGTATACAATATTATGTGATAGTACTGAACATTCATCTGTTTATTTCAGACGGAGTAATTAAAATAAAGCAATCACAAGATGTTATGACCGATATATAATACATCTTTATACAACTAATAAACATTTTAGGTAATAATATATATATTATTTGATACATTAGAAGTTCGTAAAAAAGATCCAATTACGAGATGAAGATAAAAATCCTCGATTATTTTACAGGCAGGGATGGAACGATAATCGTTATCTCGGTCCGTCTCATTGTCATAACTATGATTAATTGACATGTTTCACCCCACGTATTTTTTAATAAAAGGCCCAAATTTTATGAAACTAGATATTTATCCTTTTTTTTTTTGCATGGAATGGACTGTAAAATATACAAAAGAATGTCTGTCATTTTTATAATATATCATTGAGACATTTACCCTTAATTAGTAGCATTTTATTGGCGTCATTTGATGGAGGTGAAAGAGTTGGATGATTCAATGTCGGCCATTATATACTAGGTTACACTATTTAGAGTTGCTTTAATTTTTTATTTTTTTTTTTATTGTTTGGCCTATTAGAAGGCTAATCTTTACATATGACCTATATATTTTTAAATCGAGTGATATGTATGAGTAGACATGAATTTGAGGAGACGATTTATATAACAGGTCGATCATCAAAGTATACCCCATACCACTTAAGTAGAAAATATGTTTTATACGAGAATCGAATTCATGAAGTCGAAGAACTATCGTATTTTCATATGAATTTTATGAGCACTATATGTGTTTTAAGGAAATATGTAAGTACGTTAAAGTTTTTTTTTTTCATTTATATACTACAAAGAAAATGGTGTTCCGGATTCCAAGACAATATCAATAATAGTAAAAAAAATTGAATGGAATTTTAGTTCAACGTTTGTACTGGTCAAAGCGAAGAATACTTGCTAAATTCATGACTTGTCTTAGTCATGGATAATGACGTTCTAGAAAGTAGTTTCATTTTATCGTTACGTTTCGGAAATAATAATATTTATTATTTAACGTGGAAATATGATAAATATCTGATAAAAAAATTTAAGTTATTTTCGGTCATTATGATTTGAAATTATTCTGCAGTTCCTAATTAGCTACAAACTTGTTTCTAACTCCTTACAATTTATATATTTCTTTTCCAAAGTATTTCTATCTTTTCAATTTTTTTTTAATTTGTTCCGGATTTCTATTTTCCACTTGTTTCTGTTCCCCGATCTACATCCCTGTTTCTTCCCCATTTCTTCTCGATTTGTTCCCGATTTATCCTTCTTCTCCCGCCGATTTGTGCTTGTCGATTTCTCCTTCTTCTCCCTGCCGAGTGCCGACTTATGCTGATTTCATCCCTGCCCGTGCTGATTTCATCCCTGCCGATTTCCCCAAGTCCTCTTGTTGTCCCTACCGATTTCTGCTGATTTCCCAAGTCCTCTTCTTGTCCCTGCCGACTTCTACTTGTCTATTGGTTGACAGGTTTGACGCCTATTTGGTTCGCATTGTAAGTTTGTGTGTTCAAGTTTGTCAAATTCAATTGTAGTGATTTCCTAGGTTACACATTTACTATACACAATTGTAGTGATTTCCCAGGTTACACATTTGCTATACGCATTTATCCACATTTTAAGTGGAGATGTTGTACAAATGTGGTAGGGGATTGTTTCCATTTGAATCAAGTTTGCCAAATTCAATTGTAGTGATTTTCAGTTATATGTGTATTGTAGGATAGGATGTTGATTTCTAACAGGCTTTAGCCATTGTTTCTTTGATAGCTAACCTTTTAAATAAAAGCAACCTTGGACTTTTGGAATTGCAATATATGGACTTATTAGCTTGCGTTTGTAGAAATTATTAGATGAAACTAATGTATTTGTTGTTAGTTTTATTTCTGATATTCATGTTTCGATGCATTTGTTTGATTTTTTTATAATTTCCAATTTTTTGAAGAACATCGGTAGAAGAGTTTCCAATCCAAAAGTGATAATGGGAAAAAAGGTAGTGAAGCATAATCCGAAGAAAGGTAATACGGAAAATCTCTCTCGTAGAAGTCAAAAATAAGAAGAATTATGGCAAAGGTACAAAGAATAATTAGGTTGTGTACAATTTATCTTTGAAATTCGATATTAAGAAATCGTTTATTTACTTTGTTGAACTTGTTGTCGGTTTTAACTATTATTGTTGCTTTTATGTTTTTGAGGTTTTATGATTTAACCTATTTTGTCAACATGAAACTTATATTAAGTTTAAATAATAAAAGTATAATTTTTTTGATTGTGCATAAATGATAGCAAAAAATTAGGTGACGATTTACATGCGAATTAGATTGGAAAACAATTTTATTCATGATGCTCCTCTGCCTATCTTAGTAAAGTCATGAGCGATTTGAAGCCGGTCATAGGCGAGCGACAAAGAATTCGTATTTCTGATTCACCATTTTCTAAATGGATTGATATGCATGTTCTTGCGATCAATAGTGGTCGAATTGATTACTTCCTGAACATATTTCATGTTCCTTCATGTCCGTTTATTGTTAATGACGATGTTATGATTCCGTTCCGTTCATCAGAGTTCTCTATTATTCTTGGTCTGCATCATAGTGGTCAACCTATTGATTTGGACTTGAAAATGGAGTCCCGATTTTTGTCACGTCACTTCGCCGGCAAAGTGACGAATGCCGATCGGGCAGCAATTCGTGAGAAGATGATCTTACTTGCAGGAAGCACCGACGAAAATGAAATTGATGATTTTGTTCGTTTTTTATTTTTTGTTCATTTTCAATTGCATTATATTATCCACCGCTAGTTACGTCACGCCTAGCTTCATATTTCCTTATCTGGATGATCTTACGACATTTTTCGGTCATGCCTGGGGAGATGCTGCATTCCGTTTTTATATCGAGAAATATGCCATCTTCAGAGTAAAATTTATGTGGATGGATGCGTAGTTAGATTGATGGTTAGTTTAGTACGTATTTTATTAAATTTTTTGTTGTGTATGTTTATTCTTATCTTAACAAATTTTTTTTGTTTAGGTATTGGTGTACGAAACTCTCCCAACTTTAGGAGTCCGACGGAGTTTAAATGTATATCCTAGGTTTTTTCGCTGGGTGAGAAGTAAGATTCCATTGAAAAACGATGAAGCCGAGTCATTATTGAAACATATAGATGTAACTCAGGTATGTGTTATTTGCTTCTAGTTTTTTAGAAAAGGTTGCATAAAGTTGAGGCTTGATTTAGTTGATTGTTGCCTTATTTTTATTGTGAGCAGGTTCTGTCTATACAACCATTTAATGAGGAGGAGAAGTTAGTGGACATAAAACGTGTTCAAAGGCTCGAAGATGGAATGTCTGAAGTGAGAAGATTGTCATAAGACAAACAGAGGCGATTAAATTGTTGGAAAAGATGTGTGTTGAACTGGAGGACCAAAATATGAAACGTGGATTGAATGTGAAAGAGCCTGTTGTGGAGAAGGGTGAAAAGTGTGGCGAAGGCGTTGGTGAGCTCGATAAATCCCCTGAAAAAGCTAAGTTTGAGATAGTACGTGATGCAGTAGGTTCGTTTTATGATATTGATGTTGTTGTACATAATGTTGTTGCTGAGTTGGGTAAGGATGTAGAAGGATCCCATAAAGAAGATGCATCAGATGAAAGGAGGGATGTTGGTCAAAGTAATGAGAGCACTCGTGGTAGTGATATTGCTATTTCAAAAGTAGATGAAATGACCATTTTCCATTCTAACATTGTCGAGAATGTGAGGACATGGGCTGATTCCCTTTTTGTTAAATTATTTTTACTTTAATATTATGTGTTTTTATTTAAATAGTTAATATGATGTGTAGATTATTACTTTGGCATAATTCTTCTTATTTTTACTTCTACGAGAGAGATTTTCCGTAGTACCTTTCTTCGGATTATGCTTCACTACTTTTTTCTCCATTATCACTTTTGGATTGGAAACTCTTCTACCGATGTTCTTAAAAAAATTGGAAATTAGAAAAAATCAAACAAATGCATCGAAACAAAATATCGGAAATAAAACTAACAACAAATACATTAGTTTCATCTAATAATTTCTACAAACGCAAGCTAATAAGTTCATATATTGCAATTCCAAAAGTCCAAGGTTGCTTTTTTTTAAAAGGTTGGCTATCAAAGAAACAATGGCTAAAGCCTGTTAGATAATCAACATCCTATCCTAGAATACACATATATCTGAAAATCACTACAATTGAATTTGACAAACTTGATTCAAATGGAAACAATCCCATGCCACATTTGTACAACATCTCCACTTAAAATGTGATAAATTTGTATAGCAAATGTGTAACTTGGGAAATCACTACAATTGTGTATAGCAAATGTGTAAACTGGGAAATCACTACAATTGAATTTGACAAACTTGAACACACAAACTTACAATGCGAACCAAATCGACGTCAAACCTGTCAACCAATCGACAAGCAGAAGTCGGCAGGGACAAGAAGATGACTTGGGGAAATCAACAGAAATCGGCATGGACAACAAGAGGACTTGGGGAAATCGGCAGGGATGAAATTAGCACAAATTGGCAAGGATTAAATCGACGGATGAAATCAGCACAAATCGGCAAGGAGAAGAAGGAGAAATCAGGGGAAGAAATCGGGAACAAATTGAGAAAAAATGGGGAAGAAACAGGGAAGTAGATTGGGGAACAAAAACAAGTGGAAAAGAGAAATTGGGAACAAATGAAAAAAAATTGAAAAGATAAAAATGCGTTTAAAAAGAGAAAAATAAGTTATAAGGAGTTAGAAACAAGTTTGTATCTAATCAGGGACTGCAGAATAATTTTCAGATACATAGGGACTGAAAAGTAACTTGACTTTCTGATAAGGGATTTATCAATAATTTCCCAAAAAAGGAAACTTAAAAATTTAAAATGCAGTTACTAAAATTTTGAAATTGATAGTAAAGGAAAAACGTTGAACATTGGGCTGGAATGTTAAGAGTGTCAGATTAAATGGCATTTCTTGGAATTCTGAAAAAGAATTCATGGTAGTCAGTATTGGAGATATGATAAATTAATATCAATAATAAATAATCAAATAAGATAGATGAAATTCTTATTATTCTTCTTGGTTTTTAAAAAATAAGGTAGAGCTCACCGGGTAAATAAACTAATAAGTGGGGAGACTTTTTGACTTGACGATAAGACCACTGATTTTTATTCTTAACTGTTTTTTTTAACAATTGAGTAAGGCCAGGATGTTGATTGTGTCCCATAGGAGGAACAAGGAAACCAATTTCGTTTCGTGAACAAACATTTTTTTTTTATATTAATACTGCTGCCCAGGTGGCAGAAAATATTAACTACATTATAACCATATTACAGTTTTTTTTTATATTTCTGAAAGCTTGAAGTTTTAGGTTAAAAAAAAAAAAAAAAAGAAAGGTTGAAATGTTACAGTATGACTAAAATATATAATCAAACATTATAGTACCCTCGTGATGTTACACTTTAAACCTCTTCTTGATCTGAGGACGGAGATGGAAATCCCCTTTAAAACAAACCTTACCATCGAAACAACAATGCTAATTAAAGCACAGATAATAGCTAAAAGGAATACTAGAAAAGACAGCAATTCAAAGGTTCAAACTGTACTCATATAATCCATTTAAAGCCCCCTTTAAAAAGATTCAGAGTTTGACTACGACTCGCTCAACTCACCTTGGGAGTTATTCTCATAGTAAAAAAAATGCATCAGTATCATAATACAATCATTATTTTTCCCTGGCAAATCTAATGTTGAAATAAAGCATATACCCTCAAAGAGCAAAGCAGAATCCAATGATCCATACTCATACCCCTCCCACAGTAGTTGACTCAAATTCAAAGCCATCAGATTGATTATATATGACCACTTCTGGACAACATATGTATGACCAAAACACAAATAATCTTTAAATACTAACTATATATATTAGAATTAGAATATGTCGTTACAACAAGGATGTTTCTACATTAAGTAATGCATACACAAGAGACCTTGAATGGGTTGGGGGATTCTTCTTCTGCCTTCTTTCTTCAATATCCAGTGGGGAATTCACATCTACCATACTCTACAACCACAGATTAAAAATCAAGGAAAAAGACAAATGTCAAGAGTATGGAAATGAATCCTTGGATGGATCTACACCGTCATTTAACATAGGACCCACATAAATGAATGGTAGATATTATAACCAGTTGCTATAATTTTTATTAGAGCCGAAAATGATTCAAGTATTCCAATATGGGTATTTTATTTTAGCTTAGAAATAAGATTAAAATCAATTCGTTTCTTTTTATAACGTAGGAGTTATGCTATAAACGGCACTCTAGCCAAATTCTGACCGTGTTCTATACTTCTATTCTCTGCTGATTCATGTGGGTCAATCACGTGCCTTCCAATTAGCTGGCGTGCACCAAAATTTTCCGGCTAGTGTGGCCCACAACAACTAGACCACTAATCCTTTCTCTTATAAAAGTAAATAAAATTTAATACACGGCACATGGTAGCCACCAGCAACTCTCCCAAGCAATTATATACATATAGAACTAACTAAAGTTAAAGTGAATTATATTTTTATAATAATTCTTGAAATACCATTTAACCACTCCACTTAATATTTTTTTCATATTCCTTTGTCCTATACCATGTTATTTCCCAATTAATTTTTAGAGATAAAAAAAAATAAAATTGAAGATTGTAGTAAAATTACTGGGATACTTACTGGGGTGTTGAGTGACAATATAGGAGGCCCCACCAAAGAAGCAGGTCCCAATGCCACGTCCCTTCTTCTGGTAGTAACTGTTGAATGCGTAGGATGCGTGAGCCTGGAGAGTGTTGGGATCGAAACACGTGGACCCCGGCTGGATCGGATGGCAATCGGCGCCACCTTCTCCGCAGGCGTAATCTAGACCCTCCTGCAGCTTATCTCTTTCGGCATCCATCTTCGCAACGCACCAACTCTCACCACTAGCCGTGGATACTCTCTGCTCGCCGCTTTGCCCCGGAGGTCGGACCTCTCTGTAGCTCTTCACGGCTTCCAGCGTCAGTGGGACATCGTACACCTTCTTCTCGTCGGGGTAGAACAAGCCGAAGTTCCTCTCCGACGTGGGGCCTACCTTCTTGTTCTCGTTGAAGAGGGCGAAAAGGTAGACGGTCAGGTTCTCGTTGGGTCGCGCTGGGGTCCCGCTGCCGGAGAGAACTCGCCGGACTAGGTTCCCGTTGTACGAGGCGGCGTTTTCGACACTGGCGCCGTGCTCGTTTGAGTCGCCTTTGGAGGGCCACCCGGTTTCGCTGACGATAATCCCGACGTCTTTGTATTTCAGGGCAGACATGGCTGCGTAGACGGCGTCGATCTGAGCGTCGAAGAGGGAGAAATAGTGCAGGCCGTTGCCGGAGTCCACCACCCCGGGATTCTGCCGGGAGAGGGCGTAATCCAACGGTATGACGTCTGCATTGGACTCGTAAGCGAAGAAGGGATACACATTCACCATGAGTTTGGACCCGGTTTTCCTCAGGAACTCCAGCATGGGTTTGAACACCGGTTCGATCAAATCCGGCCGGAACGTACCGGCGGAGGAGGGGTACGAATTCTGCAGCGCGCTTAGTGCAATGGGAGACGACAGCTTGATTTCTTCATCGAGGTCGAACTTCACCAGCGCTTCGTGGATGTTATACAGAGCGGGTATCAAGTAACGAGTGGTGTTGTGAGTGTCGACGAAAACCTCATTCCCGACGGCGATGGACTCGATGGCGGTGGATGGGTGGTAGGCGGCGACATTGCGGAGAACCCACGAGTAGGCGAAGGACTGGCGGCGTGCGGCGGAGGAGAGGAGCTCGTTGGGGAGATTGACGGTGACTCTGATACCCGACCCCGACAATGCCTTGAGAACGGACGGGTCGGAGTCGTACACCTTGACCCGATCCAAACCCTGCGATTTCAGGAGCTGTACCACCTTCGTCGCCGATGGGAGGTTGTTAGCTATCCGGCCATAGTTCACACCAATGGAACCTCCACCTTCTGCACATTCATAAAATCCCAAACAATTTACTTCCCCATGTAAATGCGGCCATCCCATTCTTTAATACATAATCAGAGTGTCTGAATTTAATTTGTTCACAGAATATGCATGTCCAAAGAAGAAAGAAGAAGAAGCAGCAGCATAATGCAGCCAAATTGAAGTCTATTGTTGAGCCTTTCACATGAAAATGGATCCACAGAACCCAAAAAAATCTTAAAACTTAGAAATGCATGACCCAAATCTGCCGCAAGTATCAATTCTTTACCAAAAAACAGAAAAAAAAAAGGAAAGACAGAGAGAAAGAAGAAGAAGAAGAATGTAGTAGGAAATACCTGCAATTGAGAGAAGAGAGGAGATTAGTAAGAGGAGAGAAATGGGGAGAGCTTCCATGAACCGCATTTGGAAGAAGTGAAAGCTGAAATTAATGGTCACCTGTTGCTTTGCTCTTTTTAAGCTCTCCTTCTTGCTGTTGAAATAGAGTGAGAGAAAGAAGCAGTTTGTCTTTTTAGTATCTTTTGTTATATTCTTTGAGCTACTGATTTCATTATAGAATAATAACTATGCATGAAACTTTGTCGTTAGAAATCCTTCCCATAGGCAAAATGTGAATCATAAAGATAATTCACTAACTAAACGTTCTTGTTAATTTTTTTTTTTGTTAACTTTTGCGTGAAAAATGACGTGAGCTACTATTAAAAAACAGGATAGCTCATGAGCTACTAAACGTTGTTGTTAATATTTTTTTAAATGTTAATTATAATCTTATAATTCACTAGAATGTTTTTTAAAAAAATATTTTAAGATTATATTTGTAGCTCATGTCATTTTTCACGCAAAATGAAATCATTTATTGTCAGAATGGCATCAACCTGGAACAGGTGATGGTGGTTTGGTTTGACAAAAAATGAGATTAAAAAAAATAGTCAGTAAAGATTACCCTTTTTGATTAACAGATAAATATTTTTAATGTTTTGGACAAATAAATACATTATATAATCTCTTATCGATCGCTTTTTTGGTCGCACTATCTACATTGCACGAGGAAATGGGAGCCAACATTTAAGTGGGGCCGATGTTCCTTGACCGCTTCGGGCGAGATTCTTCTTCTTTTCAAGAAAGGGGCTGTAAAATTCTATCAATTTTATTAATAATGATGTGATATGATTCTCATGACCACAGACAAGTTGATAAAATTTGAAATGATGTGGAAGTAACTTTTCCGACTCCACGGATTCGATTCTCGTGTGAAACATATTTCTCACTGAAATATTATGAAAATATGCTCTGAGAATGAGTCCGTTATATAAATCCTCGCCCCTAAATCTTTGCCTAATGCATATCCCTCAATTTAAAACCTATATGGATTAATGAGTCTCTGACCTATATAAAAATTAACTCATTCACAGACTAACTTTTTAAAATAATGACTAGATGTGGCACTGTGGTAAAAAATAAAGCACATTTTACGAATAAGGCCAGTTAGCCTGGTGAATATGAAATGATAATTTGTCAGTTTGTTATCTATTTAGAAAAATAAAACCAAAGGAATCAATTTGTTTTTGGTCTGGCAATTGCTCTGAAATGCATTTGATTATTCATTTAACTCTATTTACTAGAGGGCACTAACGGTAGTTAAATTAGTCTTTTTGAATGTTTAATTAGTAATTACATTAGAGTATAAATCACTAATTATTTTTTTGTTAAATAAATCCTTTTAGAGTTATTATCAAATTAACTTCCATATATGTTACATATTCTTAAATTAAATATTAGATTATTATCTCTAACATTTAAACCATTATTCATAATCATTAAAAGTAACAGAAGATAAAAATTGAAAACTTTTGCATCAAATTATCCTGTCAAATTAAAGCTGTCTATCAATTGTTATTAAATAATAAAAATTTGAAAACCTTTGCGTCAACCCTTGAGCCAAATTCGGTAAAAGTGGAGGGGACGCCATTTTGATGGAAAAAAAAAACCGGCGCCACACGTTGCCGTTGGACACAAAATGGCAGAGAGCTGAAGACAGTTTCCACAGATATTAAAATGACAAAATTTCAAAGATTAATACCATCTTCTTTCAGAGAAAAAGGGTTAAGTTTCAAACCTCAATAATGCACAAAATCGCAAATCAAATTTCAATCCACCGTCAGATCAAACCCATCAGAGAAGGCCTAAGAAAGAGAGCCAAGAGTTGATGGATGGCATCCAGATTACCTTGACCTTCAAACCTGCAGTGTGCCACTGGAATTTAAAAGAAATGAAACAAATGATGACAAAGCATTCTAATGAGATCTCCCTGACGCCGTATTCTTCACACAACTTCGGCCAAAGTATAACCTGCTAAAAGCATGAAAAATTTAAGGAAATCACCGACTTCGTAAGGCAACCTGTTCGGTGCCTAAATTCCGTGAATATAGACATCTGCCGCCACCCCTGAATCATGTCGACATTCTTTACGCATTGTTGCACAACTAACCAGGTCAAAATAAGATTCATCCATCAATTATATGGCAGAAAAGCCAAGGACGAGATACAGAAGCGCTTTCTAAGACTTAGTAACAGTTTATAACATCATTTCAAGGGGTTTGTCTCCTACACTAAATAGAGGTGCAGAATCCTAAACAGACTACAACCACCACAATTTCCCAGCAAAAATGTAAAATCCCTACTGATGGCAGAGGGTGTAGCTAATGAAGCAGCTCTCAAGCATGTCTAGAATTGCTTTGCAACTGCAACGACCTCACGTTATGTTCGTCCTGATAATAGTTCAGAAACGGAAGTTATTATGGAGTAAAAGTAATTAAATATGAGTTATTGAGACATAATGTCGCTACAAGTGACCTGCATGCCATAACCGAAACTTTGTTGTCTAAAATCCAGATGCCCCTACAAAAACAGAGTGTAACTCATCGTCTAAGATAAACATTGCAAGATTAATACGTAATCCATGCGTAATCAACTAGAATACCAGTCCAGGCATGCTTTGTTGAACTCCATAAAAACCATCATGAGTAGATGCAATGGAGTTTAACTGTCCCTATGATACAACCCCAAAAGATGCTCCATCAGATAACTTCACATGTAAATGGAACCAAGGTTCTGGAGGCATAAAAGCATCAATTTTTTATGACAAAGTAAACAAAAATACCATCCCCTGCAGTGTCTGTTGGCCAACATAGTACGCATCTTGTGGTGGCTCCATCAGATTTAACTAATCAATAGAAAAGGCCAAAGATAACGCATCATGCTATTTTTATATTTGAATTCTACAAATCATTACATTCAGAAGCTAGAATCTCTGACCACTAAACTGTTTCTAAAATAACAGGCTTACCAGTCCATGCACATTATGTTGGGACCCATAGAACCCATTTAGGGTTATTCCATCTGAACATAAATTCTCCTAGAGAGAGAAAAATCGTATCAGGGAAGCATATAGTTCCTGAAATCCCAATTCCGCGTATATCAAATAAAACAAATGATTTCAACCTTTCGATAGGCATCATGCAAGTTAAAAGAAACCCATGGAGAAACTAATACTAAGCTACACTATGGCTCACCACTTGTTGCAATGGGTCTTGGGATTCAATAGCAGCTGTTTTGTCTGTTTGTAACTGAGATATAGACAAGCATTGAATATATTCCTTGTAACAAGAAGATCATTACCAAATGAACATAGATATAGACAGCGAATAAAATGCTACTAACTTTTCTTCTCTTGTTCGGGGTCTTCTTCTTATTTGTTTTGGTGGAATGGATGAATTGATTCTCTTCTTCAGTACCACGAAGAGCCACAGAATTACTACTAAGTTCCATCGCATTTCGGTTATTAATATTTACACAGTCCTTCAAGGCTTCAATTAAAGTACGGCAAGCAATATTGCAATTATCCTCAGATAAAGAACCTTCTTCACCCAATTCAATTGCACGCTTACAAAGATCATTGTATCTCTGCACCCTATTTTGGATTCTCTCTGTTCCTTCTATTGCTGCTTGCCTGGTTTTTGCATCTTTTGTCCACCTTTTCAGGATGTATCTGGATGGGATACTAGAAAGACCACATATCTGGAGGACAATCATTGAATGTCTACAAAGAAAACCTATATTTTCAAACATCATACATGAACAAGAAACCTCTGAATTTGCCTCATTCCATGCCACCATAAAATGCTCAACTTTTTCGCAGTCATCGACTCTGAAAGTACAAATTCCTCCATTTTCTTTTTCCTTCTTAGGATGGCAGCCTACCACACCTAAAACTTCAACCTGGAATTTTCTAAATATTGCGTGTGTATAAATTGCCGACATCTGTTTTTCCCAAGGAGAGGGTGATTTGAGTGCCGGCTGTTTGTGCCATGTGTCAAAGTCAGCCATGTCTTCCTCTTCATACCTACTTTGAAGCATTGCTCCATATTGTCTCACAAACTCTTTCAAATTGATCTTTTTGTGAATGTATCTATCAAAGAAGGAGTTTACACTTTCCGATCGTTGAGATGTGGAAAACCCTGCCAGAAAACATTCCTTCAAAAAAGCAGGAACCCACATCTTACGATCTGCGTACAATGAAAGAATCCATTCATTGTCATGTAGTTCAAATCTGCCAATCATCTTCCACCACCTCATGTCAAATTCTTCATCTGTCAATGACTTGAATATACACTTATTAAATTTTTTCATCAAATTATCATGATATTTAAGTGCATGAGCAAGAGTTTCAGCCATCTTTTCTAATATATTCCAAAGTGCAAAGCAGTGGCGTGTATATGGGAAAACTTCTTCAATAGCTGACCTCAAGTTACTATCTTGATCTGTGATTACTACTTTAGGAGCTTGACCACCCATTGCTTTAACCCATGATTTCATTAACCAGACAAATGTCGGTTTAGTTTCATCAGCTAACAGTGCACTACCAAGCAACATTGGCTGGAAGTGATGGTTCACCCCAATGAACAGAACAATAGGCATTTTTCATTGATTTTCATGTAACTGGTGTCAAAGCAAACAACATCGTTGAAGTAAATATAATCTTTCCTGCTTTTGCCATCAACCCAAAACAAGTTCCTCAGTCGCTCATCTCATTCAAGTCAATCGCATAGAAGAACGAAGGTATGTACTTCTGAATCTCACAAAATACTCAAGATGACCTGAGCATCCCCCTCTTCCAATGCCAGGTACCGACCTCTGTCGAACTGGTGATCAAATTCATTCTTGTCAAGGCAATAACTATGGCCTCCACCATATTGTCTAGACATCTCAACATACATCTTCCTTGTCCTCTCACTAACTGCATGCAAAATGTCTATATTATTCTTGTCAGCTAACTTCACATTCCTATGAATACGAAAATGATATGCTAAGGCAGGCAAAAGCTCGTGATTATGCTCCTTCAGAAATTCATGAATATACCATTTTCCATCTCGCTTTCTCTTTACATGCATACTAGCCTTACAACCTGTCTTTTTGACACTTGGCCTACGAATACTGCCACTCTCTGATTCAGGTGTGACCCCATATCTTGAGCATGCAAATTTAGCATCAATAAACTCTTTGGTTTTCTTAGAACGTCGACTGTTTTTAATTGATGTGGTGAATCCCATAGATTTTGCATATTCCTGATAAAATATATAAGCCGCCTCATGGGATTCAAATTCTATTCCATCATGTTGTTCCAAATTTTCACCTTCAATCCCCACAGAATCACTTTTAGGACAACCAACCAACTGTCCATCCTTATTTTGAGCACTATCTGCAACATCAACTATACATAAACCGGTCACACCACCAACAGCTTCCACTGTGTCCACAAAATCCACCATACTCAACACGTGTATTTCCAAGGTCTATTAAATTACAGCGCATACCACTGTTCTCCTATAATTTAATCAACCCTGTAGCCCACAAGAAAAGCAAACATGAGACTGAATAAAATCTAAAACATGACAAAATGAACTTTATAAAGCTAAAATTCAGGCTTCTCTGTATCGACTCAGGATCAAATACCACAAACTATAAATGACTATATAACATTTAAAATACAATGTACCACCAGCAACTATTATTCTTTCTCCAGTTCAACTAGCTTCAATAGAGCCAACAAAATACCACATAATTGCCGATTTATTGAAAAATATTTCCTCTCTGCAGTTTCTACACCAAGGTAGCATACATGTTTCTCACTCCTGATACGCCATGCATGGGAATCAGCTAAAGAATATGTCAATCAAGTTTTACAGGACATGCATATCAGCAACCTCGGCAAGAAAAGGAGTCTATAAAGTTGGCCTCACAGACAATATGAACCACAACCAAACCAATGGAGACAGACACCACAATATCCAGGATCAAAGTCCAAGCTCATGCAGCAAACAATGTCACCCACAAGAAAGTCAACAGGGACAAAAAACACACTATCCAGTTTCAGACCAAAGCTCAAGCTCGCACCATCTCTTGGATTAAAAAACAGTAAAAAAGATTGGTTAAGTATAAGGAAACTATAGCATGCAAGAATGTGAAGTAAATGCACATAATAAAATTGAGATTAAAAAAGAGGACATTGTCAAGAGAAATGAAAAACCTGTTAAGAAAGAGACGTTGGAAGCAGAAAAGAATAGTTAAATGTAGACCTAATGGGATACATAATTGTATGACACATTTTCCACCACAAAGCTGTACAAGTAAGAGATGGTCCACAACATTCATAATCTAATATTTTCATAATTCGTTCAAACATTTTTAACACCTATTTGCAGTAGCCTTGGAGACGATAGCTCGTATCCAAATGTATCCACAACATTCACATTTGTCGGTTTGTATTACATTTTCACTTCCCTTCCAACATCTCTGATTCAATTCTTTGAAACAAAGCTAAGACTTTCAAATACCAATACACAAAACAACCTTCCACAGACAAAAAACTTTTCAAAGCCCTGACCCACAACTTCCTTTATCTAAGATGAAAATGCTTCTGCACACGATTCACATACTTCAAAAATTTCAACGAATAAAAAACCTAAAAAGGAAATAACGGAAGACAAATTTGAACCACTTATTTTCCCTGGAAGATAAACCCAACCTAGCCGCCAACTCTCAATTATATTCACAGGTAACCTCTCCACGTCCCCACAAGGACTCGACGCAGTTCTCGATGAGGATTGAAACAGAAGCTTACCCGCACCTTCAGATTACGAGAGGTGGAAATGGAAGAGCGACGCTACAGAAGCAGCCCAACGGATGAAGAACCCCAAATCCATCGTCCCCAGGCGCAACTGCGTTTGTGACTTGAAATTATTTATTCACCAAGAAAATGAATTGAATGAGCCAAATAAGTCATTCAATTTCAATTAAAATTTATATTTTACAATTCGATAATCAAATTAGTTTATTAGTGTGATCTAAACGGATTTTAGGAAGGTTTTTATTTTAACATGTTATTTTAGGAGTTTATCATTATACCGTATTGCAAAATAAAATAACCTGAGAGAAAAATGTGAATCAAATTATTGGGATACCTTAAAAAAGTAATGAGATGTAAGTATTTGAAAATACTAGCATATTATTGAGATTATTTCAATTTAGTATGAAATAAACTTGTTCAGTTAACTATCATTATCTCAATTTGTTTAAGCATGATTTCTTTAAAAATTATCAACACTCCGTAATCCAAAAACTAGTTGAAATTTTCAACTTTATATCTTTTAAAATTTTATCTGAATTCTTGGAAAGAAGAACAAAAGTATATCTTAGTTTTTTTTGTTCAATGAACAATTTGAATAATCTAGAAAAGATAAATTTATTTTTTAAAAATATGGTTTAAATAAACCAAAGAGGGAGATGTATTATTGGTAGATAGATTAATAAAATAGAAACAATTTAGAAGAACAAAGAGGTGAAAGCACTTGAGAAATTTGCTTAGAATCCAGCTGTAAACACAAGTTGGCATCTCCCAAGCCCAAACAGGAACTCTGCGATCGATATCATCTAAACTGTGTCTGACCTTTCTTTATTGCACAATGATAATAATATACATATAATTTCTGGTTCACAACTGCATGAGGCTACGACTATATCATGATCACAGTTGATAGAATCTGCCATTTTCAGATTCAATAATCCTACTTACGTAAAATCGGCTACCGATGCATAGCAACAACACACTTTACAACATTACACTTATCTTTAAGAATTTTCCGCGGCCACTCCGGGCACTGCCCCATTATAATGGTAAGAGATTTGAACGTAACTCTTCGTTTAGCAGTGAAGAAGACAATTCTCAAGCATGTCTTTGGGCGTCATCATGCAACTGGGCAGATCTCACGTTCTGTTCCTCCTGCAAAGGCTGTACATGAATCATCAAACCACAGATTGATGAGGTGATATGAGAGATTTCTCAACTTCTTGTCATCCAGAAAGACTAACCCGAAGACCATAGTTGAAATTTGGAGTGCGGAAAAAATCCATTTGCCCCTGAAGGAAGACAGATCCATGGTAATTTTGTTTCATTGATGCTATTCACCAAAGAAAATATTAAGAAGAATATATGTAGGATAATTTAAGTACCAATCCATGCATTGTCGGATGAGTTCCATAATAACCATCATGGGCAGGTGCTATAGAACTCAGCTGGCCCTTCAAAAGAAGTTGATAACAGGAATTATCCCAAACGAATTATTCCATTATCAAAATTTATTTCTTATGTTACAGGGAAATAAGTTACATACCAGTCCCTGAATAGTCTGCTGGCTACCATAGTAATTGTCACGTGAAGGAGCCATTAGGTTCAATTGTACCTTCCAAAACAATTTAAGGCAGTTAGGTGTCATGCGAAGATCAATTTGCGGCATGAACTTGACAAAAATGCCTACCATTCCTTGCACTACTTGTTGCGATCCAAAAAATCCATCAAGATTGACCTGCCTTGAACTCAGTTTCTCCTGCACATAGGACATTAAGAACATATATTAAAAAAGAAAACAAAATAAAAGCTGAAGGAAACCGCAAAACTTATCATTATTGTGGAGATTAGTAATTCCAGAATGTGTCTTCTATTTCATACAAAAAGCGAAAAAGTTGAGCATTCGTGGCCTATAAGAACTCCAAAATTTTGTCCCTACTCTGTGCTATAATCTCTGCTGTTGTTTCGTAAATTACATTTCTATTCTAGACATTATTTCCCAAGATTCCTTTTGGTTGACTACCACGGTTGATCCAGATTCAATATCCTGTACGACTCAAGAGGCAAAGAAATTCAAAATGACACACCAGTTGTTGCAAGCTTTCCGATGTCCCAACTGTCATAATATCATGCTCCACATTTACCTGCAATACAAGTAGTACTGCCTTTAAACACAATGGAAAACAAAAACAAAAATAGAACAGATCGCTTGATTCACAACCACCTTCCTTTTCTTGGTAGCATTTTTCCTCTTGTTTGTTTTGCTCCCTTGAAAGTCTTCTTCAATGCAGAGAAGACCTGGTGAAACGGATGCACCCGTTTCTACTAAATTCTTATCCGAGTTGTTAACATTCAAACAATTCTCAAAAGCACCATCGATTGCACGTACAGTCATATTATAACTCTCTTGTGATAATGATGCTTCTTCACCTAATTTTACAGCTCGATGATAAAGATCATTATACCGCTGCACCCTTGACTGAACCAGTTCATATGCATCTCCACTTGAGTATCTACTCCTGGCATCCTTAGTCCACCGTTTCAAAATATATTGCGAAGGAATAGCAGAAATTCCACAAATTTGAAGGACAATCATTGCATGTCTGCAAAGAAAACCTTTGAATTCAAATAAGTGGCATATGCACGATACTTCTGATTTTGTTTCATTCAAAGTGACAGTAAATTCCTGATTCCTTTCAAAATCTTGAACTTTATATTTAATGGTGGCATCAACCTTTTCCTCTTTCTTGGGGGCACATGCTACAGCACCCAATACCTCAACTTGAAACTTTTTAAACACTGCATGGGTATACACCCCAGCCACGTGCTTCTCAAATGGTGAGGGAGACTTCAAAGTTGGTTGTTTGTTCCACGTATCAGAATATGCCTTTGCTTCCTCTTCATATCTATCTTGTAGAATTGACTCATATTGTTTCACAAACTCTAGTACAGTGGTCTTTTTATGAACATACTTGTCAAAGAAGGAGTTCACACTCTCTGATCGTTGAACTGCAGACATACCAGCTAAAGTTCCATCTTTCAAAAAGCTGGTTGCCCATTTTTCACGGTCTTCAAACAGTGATTGGAAGAGCTCATTTTCTTTTAGCCCGAACCTGTCCACCAATTTATGCCACCTCTTCTCAAACTCCTCATCTGTCCCTGATCTATAAATGCACTTTTCAAATTTAGATGTAAAATCCCCGTTCTGTTTAATTACATGATTCAGGGTCTCGGAAACCTTTCCAATTATGTTCCACAAGCAAAAAACATGAAGAGTGGACGTGAATATCTCCAAAACTACTGACTTTAAAACCTTATCTTGGTCTGTAATTACGATTTTTGGAACTTGACCACCCATTGCCTTCAACCACGTTTGCATGACCCATGTATATGTAGCTGCAGTTTCATCCGATATCAAAGCACATCCAAGAAGCATGAACTGATAGTACTGATTGACCCCAATAAACAGAATCAGAGGCATTTTGTACTTGCTTCTAACATAGCTAGTATCAAAGGACAGAACATCACTAAAATAGATGTAATCATGTCTGCTTTTAGCATCAATCCACAGCATACTCTTCAGGCGTTGGTCTTCACCAACATCTACCGCATAAAAGAAGTTGGAATTCTGACATTGCATCTGGATAAAAAATTCAAGCATAATGTTAACCTCTTCTGCATCCATTGTCATATTCCTACTCTTCTCAAATGAGCTTCTGGAGTCATGTTTGAGGCCAACTGCACTTTTATATTCAGCAAACTGCCTAGCCATTGCAGCATACATCCTTCTAGTTTGTTCGCTTACGGCTTGGGCAGGTAATAATTCGTGGTTGTGCTCTTTCTCGAATCTATGTATTATCCATTTTCCATCTTGCCTTCTCTTAACATGCATGCTCGCCTTGCAATCTGTCTTTGCACATGCTCGCCTACCTGTGGCAATCTCTGGGTCCTGCTTGCTTCCTTGTCTACTGCGGGGTCGGTTTAATGATTTCTCATATTCACGCTTTGTTCCATATCTAGAGCATGCAAATTTCGCATCAATAAATTCCCTTGATGTCTTTGAACGACGACTATTTTGAATTGCGGTATTGAATCCCACAGACCTAGAATATTCCTGATAGAAAGCATATGCATCTCCATGTGAACCAAATTCCATACCAGGAAGAGGCTCAAGAATTGTCAAATCTTTAAAATCAACATCGTGTAGCGGGGAATTTATGTCCTCCCCGTCTTCAATATGCAACTTTTCCTCAACATCTACCATACTTCCACTAACTCCATCTAAATTGAGGGGCTTCTCATCCCCATCTAGCATATTAACAATTCCATTGTGCTCTTCTTTATCTCCAGAGGGTAATCTAAGATCTATATCCATGGAAAACCTGTCTCCTTACAATTTAAGTTTTCCTGTGGTCACCTAGAAAACAAAGGTCATATCAGTGACAGATTCTAAGAAAATAAGAAGTATGCAGAAGTGTTCATAAACTTTTCAACAAATGTGAAGAAATCTAGGTTCAATTTATCAAAATACTTTCGAAAATCTTAATAGACAGTCAATTATGTCTCCCAGGGAACAGTAAAAAAAAGACTATTGAAACTGATCTAATTACTTCCACATTAAAGCACTGGAAATCTCAGGGTTCACTAGATAATTATCATATCCTCTGACAATTTGCATGACAAAAATCAATTATTGCAGTTGATAATTGGACTTTTCAACTTCGACCATGTAAAACACAAAGTAAGTGTACATCACTCCAGTTTGAAAGATTTTAAAACCAAATATTGGAATTTTCGCCAGGCAAGATCTCCAACCTATAAATTACTCGTCTGCCAAATAAAACTTCCAGAAGCCGATTATTTTGCAGCATTTGCGAAACGAAACATACGCTATGCTGCATAGCCTCAAATTTGGTGCCAAAAACTTTAGACACAATGTATTTAACTGCAGTCTGAAATACTATCAGAGTTCATTTATTTATGAGGGAGGCCTAGATGGGTACACGAGATCAGGGTATAGGCAGCAAACATTTGCCATGAAGACTGTCATTACTCATTAGCTCCCATAACTGCCATGGTGTATACCACTAAAACCATTTATCTTTCAGGAGCTCTGAATGGGACCACGAGAACGGGATAGGCTGCACACATTTGCCATGAAGACTGCCATTGGCTCCCATAACTACCAGTTACTGATCTCGCCCATTAAAAAAACCATGACCAGCAAAGGAGAAAAACAATCTGCAGAATTGTTTTTATAAATCAACAATAATTCACATGCATTCACCAATCTCAAACTTCTAATGCATGGAATGGGTTGCACGTCCAATATTTCGACAATAGGGTCCAAAAACAAATAATTGACACCATAAGTGCTCATAGCTAACAAAATTAGCTTCTAACTTCAGCATCATAAGTTACCAAGCTTTTTCAAACTCGAAATAATACAAGCCAGAATGGTCGACATTCCACGACAATTATAGTGTATCCAAACACAAAGTTCAAAAACTACAGCTTTCCACAAAGTTCAGAAGGAACCTTTCCAGGTCCCTTTTCTCCCCAATCAAACATGAATAGTGATTTTGAACAGACTCCTCTGAATTAGCTGCTACTCAGAATTGCAGCTACTAAAAATTGATAAAAAATAATGATCCCAAATTGCCCAGTGATACACCAACGCTAACGTAGAGAAAACTACAACTCCTAAACATTGCAAAACTGCGAAATTCGGAGCAGACAGACTACCAACGCCTATCCCTCAGCTAAGGCAATGGCGAAAAATTGTAATTGACAGTTGACACGAACGAAAAGCCAAGAGGACCTGGGTGGTGGGAGGATGGTCATACCTGTAATTTTATTTTTCTGTAATTTTTCGATCTTCAGATCTGCAAATCCACGCGAGGGTTTGGGCGAGTGGACGACTGCTCTTCTCCCAAATCGAATTGGACTCTTTAGGGTTTCCGACATTTCAATCGCTTCCCGATTTTTATCTCGCGCGTGACTCTCCGTTAAATTGTTATTAATTATAATAACCAATGACTAAAAACAAACTAAACTTTAATTATTCTAAGTAGTAGTTTGAAAATATGATCTTACCATCATTATTATTATTATTATTAATTGGAGATTATGCTTAAATATACATAATAGTTTAAGTTCAAACTTTGCAATTTGTACAACTAGCTATAATATAAATTATAAACATTTAAATATTGTTTATCGTTATAAAATTCTAAATTGTTATAATTACACGATTCTATATTATTTATAATATGTATTATATTGAGTTATTTGAAGCATGAGTGAAATTTTTAAATAAAGTTTATTTAATTAGTCAATTACTTAAATTGATAATTCAGAAGTTTATTTTTAATGAAAAACAAAAAGGATGCAGGGGAACTATTGTTTAAATTTTTTTGAGTATTGATTAATCAATAATTAATAATATTTTTATTTATGTATATATAGTATCCAGAATGTAAAGCAGCTGAACTGCACTCGCCTACTTCAAAATCCTCCTAACACCTCAAACACACACACACCGCCTCAGCTCTCCGCCGTTGCTTTGTCTCGTAGCGCTTTGTACTATCTTTACTCCAAACTTCAACGCAAGAAAACAAATTAACTCTGACGTCCCTTCTTTTTGTAAGTAATAATTTCTTTTTCCTCTCAGCAGTTCACTGAAATTTATAAATTACTCTGATTCTTGGGTGAAAAAGAGTAGTCTTGTATTAAGAAAATAATTTTTTTTTGGCTATTTACGTTACATCATGTAACTCTCTCTTTTAGTTCTTTATGCAAAAACCCATTTAGTCAGGATTCAAGGGAGGACGACAAAGGTGGAGAAACCAACACGCACGCTCAAGGGCAGTGTGGTTGCGTTGGGATTGGGGAAGGCTGCGGGGGAATTGCGGATTTTAGGTTGGGGTTAAAAGTGATGGTGAGAAAACATGGGTGGCAGTTACCAGCGCACACCTTGCAGGTTCTGTTTTCAGCTTATTTTCATTCGCGCTGTTCGTCATTAATGTTTGTGATTTTTGTGGATTTTTTTATTTGTTTTTGTTGTTACATAATCCAGTTAGTGTACAGCTGATAATGGCTTTGATTCAAATTTGCGGAAATTTTTGTGGTTTCAGCCATGAATTCTGGTTAACATCTGTGTTTCTTCCCATCTTTTTCATTTCTCTGTGGCGCGGATCCGTAACTAATTGAGTATTTTTGTTTGACTATCGGCTTTTTAGCTTATTGAATGATTGCCAGCTTTTTTATTTCACAATGGTAAATTTATGAGTATTTCGCTGTTATAGCTTTTACCTGGCAGCTCCCCATTCAAGTATTCTGTCTTCTCTACCACAATATTATAGGCTTGTATGAATTTTTCGAGAGTGGTGTTAGTATGAGAAGTAGGTTGTCGATCTCTACTCTTTCACATTTTTTTGACTAACATTTTGGACACTGTATATTAAGATAGGAGTTGCCTGGATTCGTTAGTTCATCTTTTGGTACTCAAGGCGACAGGGCCAAATGTTTATTGACGGTTGGTGGAGCTTAAGTTGTGTTGCTCAGTCTTGGTTCTTGTAGCATAAAGGTTGGATCTGACCTTATAATTTCAACTTGCACCTGAGTTCATTTAATATCAAAGTTATGTGTAGATGAATATTCATGGCAAAGGTGGAGCTGGTTAAATTTTCTCTCACTTGATTCAGCTGTGTAATTGGAAAAATTTAAGCAACGACATAGGCTTGTCTGCTGTTCAGGCTATTGGTTCTTTGTATCTCTTGATATTTACCATTACGTTATCCTCATCCCTTCTAGTGTATGCCATTTCGTTTATGTTCTGTTCTTATTAGTGTCTCAATATATGATTGTTGAGGTAAACTGTTATGAGGGAATTGCATTTTGTTTCACCTGACCTTTGTCTGACTTGTTCCTACATTTTCATGTTACATTGCCTTGGTGTGACTTTTGCTAACAAGTATTTGGTTTGTGGAAAACTGTTCTCTTCATATGTTTATATATGCCAGCTCATAGACAAAAACTTGAATTCTATCTTTACAGGTGGTTGCTATCACTGTATTTTTCTTGTTAGTGGTGGCGTTTTATGCTTTCTTTGCTCCTTTCCTTGGTGGCCAAATATGGGAGTATGTCCTCATTGCTGTGTATTCCCCTGTGGTATGTATTACAGATATGGCTTATGCATACCAATCTTATATTGTTTGAACACAATCATAACCATTGTACTGTCGATGAAAAGATGAAAGTAAAATATTTTCAATGGCAAATTAGGTAATGGAAATTTCCCCTTTTATGAGAGTTTTTTTGGATAGTCAAAATGTTTAGTTGATGCTGAAGTTGTTACCGCTAGATTTCTTTTTACTTTTTAGAAGTAAATGTTGTCAGCAAAGGAGTAGAAATAATTGAGATACCTCATATCGAAAAGGTTTCTTAATTGAATTCGATCACCCTTGCCATCTATTTAATGATACGTAACATGATGAAACCTAATATCAACCTTCTTACCTTGAAGATAAATGGAAATAAATTTACAAAGAGGGAAAGCCTACCGAAGATTAATTGATGACTAATCAAGTGCAAATAGGAATATTGCTTAAGTAAAAAATACAAAATTAACTTGTAACTAACCATCCTCGTGAACTGAATGGGATGCCATTGATAATTAGAAATAACGGGCAAGAATTTACACTTACGAGGCTTCATGGACAACGCTAGGCCCAGTTTTAGAAACCTACGGTTTTTTCTTGATGAGCATTCTATTGCTACTATTTTTGGATTTCGGATGTAACTGGACAGTTAGTAAGCTCAAGACAGATAATTTATTGTCATAAATTTATATTTGTTACAAGGATGACTGAAGTGACATTTTACTCAAATTTTCATGACGCCTTTTCCTTCGACCTCTTTTATTTTTTTTAGCAATATTTTACATTTCTATTTTGTTTTCATTTAACTGTTTCTCAATTTATACCTTCACTTGACAATCGGCATTTACATCTCAGGTGATTCTCTTATATGCATATAAAAAAAAAACATGTTTAATCCTGTGATTCCTCCAAATGCAGGCTTTGTTGGTTTTCATCCTTTATGTTCGAAGCACCGCAATTAACCCAGCGGACCCTGGTATCATGTCTAAATTTGACCCCGAGTTAGTGAACAACACAAGGGAAAAGCATGAATCAAGTGTGCGGTCCCGGAACAGAAAGTTTGATGAAGTTAGCAATGGTACACATTCTTCTGCATCTTCAGCTTCACGAAGTTCCTTTGGAGGTGCTAACTCCAGCAGAAAAGGTTCAGTTGAATCCGTGAAAAACAATACTCAAGTTCTCTCACCAAGGAGTAGGTCGTTATGTAATATTTTTGGAGGTATTTTTTGTGCAATCTTTGTTCACGAGGATTGCCGGAAACCTGATGAGGTGTCCGATCAGGAAGGTACAGGTGAAGATGCCTTGTTTTGCACGTTGTGCAATGCTGAGGTGGGTAATAGTGTCATAGTTATACATGCTATATTTTACAACAATAAATTGTGATGTTATATGTGGATGATAGTAAATCGAAAAGTTATGTTGATTACAGTAATCAAGATGCTATATGTTGACTGCCCGTATCATGAAGCCATTACAAAACAAAATAGAATTCTGCCCCATACTTGTAAACATGTTCAGTGCAAGGAATTTTGGGGATTACATATTATATGTTTTTAACTTATCACTTCTGCAAGGCAAGGTCACTGGGAATGTTTGTCACATCTAGGTAAACTGGCTGTTCCTTTTTTTATATATAAGATGACAACCTTACAAAAATCATTGCTAATTTTTTCTTATAATGTGACTGTAGGAATTATAATGGTAAAAGAGTTAGTTACATGTTGTACTCTTAATTCTTATTCTTGAACTATAAAGCAATGTTGCTGTATTTGTTGGTGTTGCGTATCAGGCTTCTGTTTATGTTCCTCTTTCGCAATTTCCTATCACTTTTGCATGTGTTGACCGCTGGATGTACGTCTCCATAGGTTCGCAAGTTCAGTAAACATTGTAGAAGTTGTGACAAGTGTGTCGATGGATTTGATCACCATTGTCGGGTATGGTCCTTGACTCACAGAGATACTTCTTGACTCATTTTCTGGAATTTTGACTCAAGATGTTTATAGTTGTATATCTGCTGAGGAAGCTAACTTTGTTAATTGATATTGCAGTGGCTCAATAACTGTGTTGGACGGAAAAATTATCTAACATTTATTTCACTAATGGCCATCAGCCTAGTCTGGGTAAGTTTTGGGGTAAACCATTCTGCCCCAGTGACAGGAAGGTTTTATATGACTACTTTCACTCTCTTTCCAGCTTGCTCTTGAAGTTTTAGTCGGGATTGCTGTTCTAGTTCTTTGCTTCGTGAAGAAGAAGCACATGGAGACGGAAATAATTGATAGGCTTGGAAATGGTTTCTCCCGTGCCCCATTTGCAACTGTAGTGGTAATGCTATTCTCGATAAGGTTTATGTGAAATCCAGTTTTTGGTGACTAACCTCGTTTTTTGAATGGAAGGAATTTCTGAAACGTGTGAAATTCTAAGTGTTTTGTTTATTTATTTTGAGCTCACTGCACAGCATCTATCAAAATGAAAATCATGATTTTGTTGTGGCATAAGATAATTGAATATTGTTTTCATTTTTCTATTTTGTTTCTTTGAAGTGATAGTTGACCAGTGTTGCTATGAATCCATATTCTTATCCAAATAAAGCTAACAAGTGTTGATATCATGGTGTGCATGTTATGTTGCAGGCTGTGTGTACAGCACTCTCTTTACTGGCCTGTGTACCCTTGGGGGAGCTATTCTTTTTCCATATGATACTTATTAGAAAGGTCAGCACCTGTGTTTTATTTTTATCTGTATTTCTCTTTTTCATCAGTGACTACTAAAGCTACCAACTGTTACAGATTTGGTGGGAACCTTGTTTGGTGCTCCAATGAAGTGTTTTTATAAGTAACTCTAAAGGATATTTTGTTGTATTATTTGCATTCTTGGATGGTCATAACTTGTCATTGATTGAACTTGTCGACATTTGTCTTTGTATACTAGGGGATTACAACTTATGAATATGTTGTGGCAATGAGGGCCATGAGTGAGGCTCCTGCGGGAGCATCTGTGGATGAGGAGCCCGCAAATATTCTTTATTCTCCATCAGGATCTGCTACGACTGGTTTCAGTGGTGGAAGCTCTTTGGGACTGCAATATAAAGGGGCATGGTGTACTCCTCCTAGGGTGTTTGTTGATTACCAGGTATAAATTTTTTCTATGGTTTTTAAATGCCGTGGCTGCATATTTTTGCACCATGTATGAAGTTTATCTGTTTTGGGTAAACATTTGATTCCATCTTCGTTGATTCATTAGCAGCAAGAAGAATCTTTTATTTAGGGGATGAAATTAAACTATAAAAGTTTTTTCAAGTGTTGAGGGACTCACCCTACTTTCTTAAACACGTTGGCCAATGAGAAGCTCTTTCAATCTTGAATTATTATATTGAATGTTTACATGGGCACATCCAAGGTTCATTCCAATTTTTGAAATTTGGGTATCAGGAAGAAGTTGCACCGCAGCTAGGACCTGGTATGGTTCCATCAACTGTTGATCCGGATGCTACTGGGATTGGCGATGCGAGGAACAAGGCACTGAAGAAGGGTGTTCGCATCAGTGCTTGGAAACTTGCTAAACTAGATTCTAGTGAAGCTGTGAAAGCTGCTGCCAAGGCAAGGGCATCTTCTTCCATCTTACGACCTGTTGATAATCGTCACTTGCCAGATTCTGAACTAAGTTCCAGCGAGAATGTAAGTGTTAGAAGCAGTATGAGCACTGAAACAGGAGGAAACAAAGATGTCAGAAATGAACTCTCACTTTCTCCTTTGAGAAACACTTTTGCTCCCAGTCAAGGAAGCAGGGATGAATATGAAACTGGCACTCAAAGTGTAAGCAGTTACAGCAGCCCAAGCCATGTCCATGAATCTGTCACGTTAAGCCCTCTTCCACAAGGTCATGGGTCAAACCCTTTTGTAGCATCTAGCTCGGTACCTGGACTTGTCCCAGATAATCCCCTAATTTCTCGAGTCGCAGCCCCTGTTAAAAGTAGCTTAGCGTCACTCAACCCCTCCGCATTGGACGGGAAGACTGTACAAAAGAGTAGTACTATAGACCCTCTGCTGATTTCTGCTCCTCATGCATCATCCTTGCTCAGGGACATAAAAAGAACATCTGTTGTTTGGGATCAAGAAGCCGGAAGGTATGTTTCTGTTCCGTTATCTGCTTCAGAAGCCCGTAAAAAAACAACAGCACCTATTACTCGTGAGAAGCAGCCTGCTGTTCTCTCTCGAGAACCTTTACTTCCTCCAGCAAAACCATCAGTCCAGCAGTCAGAGAAGTTAACGTACTCTGGTGAATCTATCTTCTTCGGTGGTCCACTTTTAAGTGCTCCAAATCGCGATGCCCTGAAATCTGACAGGGTTTCGAGCTCAAGAGAGGGGCAAGATAAACTGCCATTGACTCTGCCCCCTAGATACAAGAGAGACGCAGTCTCAAACCAGCTTCCTGTCTTCATTCCTGGGGATTTTGACTATAACACGACATCTGGCTCTGGTCTCAAGTGATTTAGAACCGTCCGTGTCCATCACTTAACACGTCTGATTGGAACGAAACCTTCATAAGAAGTGTTTCAGAACCGCGGGCCCTTCACCGGGCTTCTGGTTCATTTGGGCGACTGCTCTTCCTTCTCGTCCGGTTAAAAAGTAGTGAATGACTTCATGTAAGGCAGAGTTTCCCCGTCTGTGGACATTGCTTCTTTTTCTTGTGTGTATATGTATGGATGTCTCACACTTGTTTATGACTGATTGATAGTGCTGCTTATTTTTTCACATTGATACTTGATGCATTGTTAATGTTGGATCCTAATCTAGTTGAAAATAAGTTGTTCGTGACAATTTTCTAACCTGTATCACTTATTTTTATATTGTACATTAACAATTTGTTAAAACTGATATAGTTGGATATGATAATTTTATAAAGAAAAATTATTGGTACTCTTGTTTAAAAAAAATATATAATAAGGTCGTGTGTGCTTTCATGTGTTTTAACTTTTATATGAAAATTCACATGATTAAGCAATTTTGATACTAATCATAGTAGAATAATTCACTTGGAATTTATTTCCCAATAACTCCTAAAACCAAATATATTCTGTTCAAATCAAGTAAGGTAATCCAAATGTCACTTAAACTCATTTATTTATCTAATAGAACACATCTTGTAGTGACTGTAGTCTCTCTATTAACTTTCAAGCTTAACAAATTTAATCTTATTTAAACCTTGATCTCTCATTTGCCTTGATATATGAGATATTCTCCTGGTGAAATTTGAGAGACAATTCAAACAATAGGAAGTAAGTATTTATTTGGAGTGGCATGGCCTTTTTCTACCTAGTGTGGTTTAGTTTTCACCACCCCATTTAAAAAATAAAAAAGGAAAGAAAAAGATAAGAAAGCTAGACCTTTTCCCACCAGAAAAACAAATAAATTCATTATTAGGATATAAAATATAAATTATAATTATAAAACTTAAAGAAATCATCGCTTTTAATATACAATCTAAAGTAAGTAGATGCCCCATTGCAGGCATTGCTTGGGCACAGTGAGCTTTAATTTCAAATTTTAAATAATAAACCACTTGCGCTCCACTGCAAATATTCTCTCCATTAAACTTCTTCAGTTTACCAAAAACCAATAGGAAATCGTTCTATTGAATCTCTTGAGTAAGTCTGTATTTTTACTCGATTTCAAGCTTGGAGGAATATGTTCCCTGTGATTATGATGATATGTTCTTGCAAAGTAGCAATATTTTTGTGTTGCTTTGATCGATTAATGTTTGAAATTCACTCAACCGTTTTTTTTTATCGATTTTTAAACCAGAAACTGAGGCTTCAGTGTTTTTTCCCCTGCCATGCAGCTATTTTTTCTGAGATTAGCTATTTTTTTACTGGATTTGATTCAAGCAGTCAATATTGTTTTCAGAAGTCAAACTACGTATGTTTCTTGTGTTCTTTTTCTGGCGCAATCTTATTAAACCAGAGTGATGATTTTCTCCTGGTTATCATTTAATTGTTATTACTCTATGAGCTGAAAACAAATCCTGGCTCCGGCTGGGGGTGAAAAAGCACAATCAATTGGCAATTTATTTCTTTTTTTTTGTTTGGACATGAGACTGACTCGTTTACTGTGAAGTCATAACGGTGAGAACATGAAAACATGTTCGTAACTTTTATACTTAATACGATGGGTTCTTCCTTTTTTTCTCTCTCTCTCTCTCTCTTTTTTTTGCTGCTTGTGCAAATTTTGCATTTGCTTGGAAGCCGGAAGGGATAATGACATTTAATGTTAACCTTTGAAGCGCGTAGATTATCCATATTCCTTATGCTGTTTTGGTGTGTTGAATGATAGTTTAGCCAGTTGTAGTTTTACTTCCAGTAGTCCAGTCTCATTTACTTTTGTGATATATGTATGATATTTGTGCTGTCGACAGATCATATATATATCTTACCATTATTCATTGAATTATATCAGATACATCAAAGACAAGATTTTTAAAAGTTTTAGACCTATGGCAAAGGTTGCTGACGACTTTGAGAGAAATGAAGCTGCCATTAAGGTCAAATTTTTGTCTGGATGTTGTGGAAAAAGGTCTCCAGAGATATTTGTTGTTTTTATTTAGTGAATACTTAGTTTTATTCATTTTTTAAATGAAATAATTTGCCAGTACTCCGATCTCTTAAGGTTCCCAAATCAGTCCGATCTCGTTCTCTCCATGCATATATTCCTTTTTACTTTCAGAATGTTAGGCTAATAGCACTGGTTGACTGATTATAATGCTCATGCAAACAATGGCAACTGTTTTTGTTATCTCTAGTATGCAAGGAATAACTAGGTGAAAACGGATTAGATGAATTGTTGTTTTCGTTATTTCCCTTGATTTAAAAAGGTGTTTATTTGTACCTAATGCCTTTATGTTCTTTCCTTGTTTTACGAAGTTGTTGATTACTTAATGTCCTGAAGGAGACTCTCTCGTCCTCTCATTTTCTGTTCTATAGGAACAAGACAACTTATCTCTCTAATGCATTTGAAAAGCCTCATGTTAATGAGATTTCATTATCCTTGTCAAGCACGTCAGATCTTATACTTGGGGATAGCTCTAGACTTAATCGCAAATCTTGTTTACAGTCTCAGATGCTAACCTAATTTACTCGGTCAAGAGGGTAGAAATTAATTAGTGCCATCCTCAAAGACGTATATTTGAATTTTGACCATGTAACCTTTCACACAGGAATGTTCCTATTTTTACTCAACTGAGGTTCGGTTTCTTTCATGATATGTTAAGTTTCAGAGAACGGAAGCAGAGATTGACAGAACAGAGAAGGGAGATAAAGAAGAGGAAGACACGAAGAAATTACCCTTGAAGGTGGATCCATACAAGTAGAGAAGGAATTTCCCTGATGTGAAGGATAACAACCCCAATACTGAGACAATCTCTTTTGCAGACAAAAGACCAACCGTTGTTGAACATACTGACTGGAATCCTGAGCCAACTAGAGAGTTGCTAGAAACACAAGACAAGGTTAAAGAGCTTGAAAATGAATTGGTAATAATTTCTGTTTTACTGAAGAATTCTGAATTTGAGAACGTGAACCTGAAGAAGGAACTCTTTCTGTTGAAAAAGAGGTATCAAGAAAGTGTAGAGAATCATGAAGGGATTTGCTTTGAGCATGAAAGAATGCTTGAGCACAACTCAGAAGGAGAGGTGAGACACAACTTAGAGCTTACAAGTTTGCAAGATGCGCTGAAAGGTCAAGAATTGAAAACCAAGGAACTGACAGATGTGAAGGAAGCATTTGCTTGTCTCAGTCTTGATCTGAAGACCTCGAGAAATGTGGAGGATCTTAAGTTAGATTTGCAGATTTCCGTTGATGAAGCTGGGAGATTTGAGGAGTTGCACCGGCGAAGCACTTTGCTTGCTGCATCAGAAACAAAAAAAGTCTTGGAGTTAGAGAGGTTGCTCAAGCTAGCGAAATCCAATGCTTTAGAAATGCAAATTCAGATGGTGATTTTTCAAGATGAGCTGAAGATTTTGTATGAAAGTATTGCTGAAAATCAGAAATTAGAAGAGTTGCTGAAGAGGACCACTGCTGAACTTTCTACTGTTCAAGGAGAATTGGAGCTTTCACAATCACAGGTGCAAGATTTTAAACGGAGGCTAGCTTCAAAAGAAGTTCTTATCAGTGACATAACTCAAGAATCTGAACCTGCAAGGGTTGTTGAATTTAAGGTTGAAGAAGATATTTCATCATTTGAGAATTTAACGTCATCTACGCAGCAATCCCTTCAAGAGAAGGTATCACATCTTGAAGACATTAAACTGAAGCTGAAGGAAAAGGACAGTTATGTGAAACAGCTGGAAGAACATTTGAAAAACCATGAAACGAAGATGAAAATCATGCAGGAAGAACTATCTAAATCTAACTTAGAAGTAAAACTGGAAGATGCTGTGACTGATCAAGCTAGTAGCATGACTCATATTAAAGAGCTTGAGGATAAGTTGCAACAGTCAGACCTGAATGTCCGCAAAACTGATTCCCGTTTTTCCCAAGCAATTGTGAACAGTAAAGAACTAGAACAGAAATTGAAAACTTTCGTTGTCGCACTTCAAGAAAAAAAATTTTCTGGACAAGACATAGAAGAGCTGACACGAAGTTTTGCCTCTGAAGGCCAGAAGCTGCAGTCTCAAGTTAGTACTCTGTTGTCTTGTTTCGAAAACTGTAAGATAATTTTGTTTTCGTTCTGATGAATTTATACTAGTATCTTCATCATGCAGCTATCTGCAGTTTTGGAAGAGAATAATTTACTTCATGAAACATGTAAAAGTTTCAAGACGGATATACTTACTGTGATCGGGCATCTCAAAAAACACTTGAAAGAAAAAAATTCAAACAAATATGCCTCGGAGGCTAGAATGGAGTGTGAAGGTAAACATACTTCAACTCAAGCATTACCACCAAATACACCTCTTCATGGTACCAAGGTTTCTCAAATGACAACCCTTAAGTTCTTTTATGGTCTGGCTTTAGTTTCAGTTGTTATCGGGATTATTCTTGGGAAAAAGTACTAAACGTGGACCATCTTCGGAAAGTTTTACTCTTGCTGTAATCGAGTTTGTGTTTAGTTACTGCCCTCGTTTTTGCAGTTCAATTATGCGCTTAACTAGGTTACGTTTATATTTTTTTCTTTTTGTGAATTAATGTTGCAGTGGATAGGTTATTGTGTGCTTAGCATCCGATTTAATATATCCAGCGCTTCATTTTTTTTCTCCCTTTTGGATGAAACCTATTTGCTTTCATTACTAAATAGAGTATTTTGTGCAATCATGCAATTATCGCTTTCTTGTCTATGAGATGCTTTGGCTCGACATGTTGGTGATATTGACCATGCTAAGGATGCTTCTCTAACTTGAAAAGCTTGCATACATGTAATTGTACTGACTACACCTCTAGCTGGTGTTTAATAAGGTTATTCACGTTTCAAATGTTCTTCAGCAGTTTATATTTGTTCTTATTAAGTACTCTGATTCTTCGGAGGGACTATCTGAAATCAAGAAGGCAATTTGGGGCTGCTTTCTCGCATTGGAGTTGATTAATTGGTTGGAATGTACATCTCAATCAAGAATCTATCACAAAATTTAGATGCCAACGCTGCTACAAATTCTGGCTAGGGCAGAATATAATTTAAAATATCTCTTCCGAGACATTATCAGGCTGAGTCAATAACAGTGGACTAAAGCATTAAACATGTGTCTGACTGAGAGACAGTTGGGTTAAGTGAATAAAAAGGTGAGTTTTATCTAAGGTGACGGTCAAGTGCTAACAGAAATAACAAAATTATGTATTATTGGGCGTGAAATCTCGCAGATGAACTTGGAATAAGTCCCATGAATTCATGACCGAGTCTCGCACATTTCATTATTCCAACATCAAAGAATAATATATATAACAAAATGAACAAATACAATGTATCGCCATCTCAGTGTGATTGTAGAGGCCAGACTCCAAATTCTCAAGCAAGAACACCTATATCCATCCTCTGTTCCACCTTAAAAAAGCAGTTTGCCCAGTATCCATAATCCCATCACAAAATCAAGCAAGAACATCAATGTCTAGATCCATTTCCTTGCTGAATGGAATGTAAGAACCCGAATGACTATTCGCATGGCTGCCAAGCCGAAGCCGTGAGCAACGGCAAATCTTTCCATCCCAACTTCAGGCATCCACCCTCTTCTACCAATGTATACCCCTGCCAGGGAAACATCCCAAGCAATAAGTTGGCTTGAGCAGCAGGGTTGCCAGCAAGGGAAACAGGTCGAAATCCGCCTCGAACCAACTCATCTTCCCACCTCTCCACCTTCACTTCCCCGGTTCGCTTGGGCCCACCAACTGCCACAATGTTCCGAATTTCACACCCAAATAGCTGCTGCTCCACTGTGTGCCTCTCCACACTCTCCGCCTCCAATCCGTCCCCTAATGCATCAAATAACGCAGAGTAGTAATGCAAGGCCTCCACAAATCGCCCCAAGAAACTTCCGCCATGGCTCAAATCCTGTTCAACAATGGTTATCAGTTTCGGCCTCAACAACGTTAGTATTCTTGAAGCTCCCAAGTCACTCCCTGATACATCATACAAGCAATGATGCATCCAATGCACCACTATGGTTTCTCCCGCCTTTACATTTAATTGATTTAAATCTTTTATGTTTCCAATCTTCCCTTCGATTTGCTGAAACTCGAATGGAATGTTGAGTGCAGTAGCAAATTCAGCTAAACGCTGACCAGTTGAGTTGAGTAACTCTGCTGAGGATCCAAACCCTGTGATTCTAAAAGACTTGACCTTTCTTGATTTTGAAGCGAGGATGTGAAACAATCCCGGCCATTGGAGGCCCTGCATGATGTCCAGGTCGATTATGTGGACATGATCAGCAC
Organism: Dorcoceras hygrometricum; assembly: GCA_001598015.1. NCBI lineage: Eukaryota > Viridiplantae > Streptophyta > Magnoliopsida > Lamiales > Gesneriaceae > Dorcoceras > Dorcoceras hygrometricum. The sequence continues at coordinate 107,872 of KV019034.1, forward strand.
CGTCCAATGCTTGCTGGATCGCTTGGTTAGCTGTGAAGTGTGAGAATTTGATTAAAGGGGTGACAGAGTTGAATATTTGTAGGGCGTTGAGGAGTTTTTGGTGGAGGGTTTTGCATAGAGGGCTGAAAGGTGAGTAGATGCCTAGATATGAGCTGATGATGCGCGCTGAAAGGGCGTCAGCAAAGTATGCGCCGACCCTTTGGGCGGAGGAGCCGAAGGGGGAGGAAAGCTCAGCTATTTCAGGCAGTAGCTGCCCGGCGTCGTCGAGGTTATCCATCGCCACACACTCGGCGCATTGCAGAAGCAACCCGAGGAGGCGGAGCCCGGTCGAGTCATCATCCTCCCGGGCGGAGGAGGCTCCAGCAGCGGCGGCCTGCAGCTGATCCGCCCCCTCTTCCTCGTATTGCAGGTCCTTCTCGACGGGAGAGAGATGGGTTCGATGGCGCTTGATGGGCTCCGCTGCAGAAGGGCTGGCAAGGTCAACGGCGCGCTTTCCGGCGGAGGTCATGGCAGGAGAGGAGGCTTTGGGATCGTATTGAAGGGTTGGCAACAAACTACGAAGCATGGTCGGAGGAAAAGTGAAAAGGAATCAAAAGGATATGTACTTTTGGAAGAAAGGATTCAAGCAAGAAATGACAAGAAAAGTTGCGCAGAGATAGAGAAATGATTGGCCGAGTGGAATTTGTACATTTGCTTTGCCTCAACTTTTTGTTGGATGTGTGATGATTCAGAATTATTAGTCGTGGTGTTTCAAGATTTCGATGATGATGATGAATCAATAATGGTGATATAAGAGAGAATTGGAGGAAGCTTTTATGGTGTTTGGAGGTATCGAGGATGGTGGGACATTGAAAGGGATTTTTGTTTCTAGTCTTGACTTGAGCCTTGTGTGGTGGAACCGAAAACCCAATTCACTGTAGATATTATTTTTAAATTTTAACTGTAAAGTTATTGTTTTCGGGTATATTATCAACTAACATAGTGGTTTGCAATATATGTTTTCAAATAAATATGTCATTGTTCTAAGGGGTGGCTTTTGTTATTTTACTAACCAGGTTTTTTATGGCTGCTCTATCAATATTTGATACTGGATCCATGCAATTTAAATCATAGTCATATTAAGCGCTATTGTGAAAAACATTAAGGTTCCGTTTAGACAAGTTATTATTATCCATATTTGTATTATAAAAACATTATAAAACATGTTTCACTTGTTTTCAAAAAGTATAATTCAAAATTAGTTTTTGAAAAATATTTTTCAAGAATATCTTATAAAATCTTCTAAATACATATTTTAAGTTTTTATAACTTTAAAAATATTTTTAAAAAACTTGTACAAACGAAATCTAAATGCTTGAAAATCGTTTTACAAGTTTTTGCGTTTCGTAACTAAGACAACGGTTAGTCAAAGGTCATGTTTTGGATCGTTTTGTGGTTTGAGGTTAGCATTGTTATTGTTGTTGGTTGGATTGGCTTTGGATTTTGTGAAATATAGTTTTTGGGAATATCAAGAACATGGACGTTTGTCCTTACATAGTATCTATAAGATAAGATGTCAATGTTACTTTATAAAATTTATTTCTTTGCCGCCTAAGTAACAAAAGATCATGTAAAAATATATTTATTTTGTCTGATTGGCTGAATATTGTAAGAAATTATTCATATAAATTTGCTATAAATAATCTAATCCTAAGACATCCTTCAATTAGTTTTGGGGATATAAATGAGAACCCAATTCTGGAGTAGCACCAAATACAACATAGTGATGTTTAACATTGTTGGATCGGTTCAATTTAAAATGTCAACATAGATAAATGACCCAGAAGAATTTTTCAACTGATCAAGATTTTGAAAAATGTACATCCACGTGAATTAGTTTATTATGTTGTACATTTTTTTTATTTTGAAGGCTGTGAATAGGGGTGAGCATAACATCGGTTAAACCGAATTAATAGATCAAACCGAACCGAATTATTAAATCGTTTCGGTTACTTCGGTTTTATTTTAAAAAAATCGGTTAAATCGGTTAGTTCGGTTCGGTTACGATTTTTCAATTCCGGAATTCGATTAACGAAATAACCGATATTTATATATCAACTAGTTTTTATATATTTTATATAATTTAATCATATATATTATATTATTTATATATTTATTCCACAATCTTCAAAAGATTTCCAACAAAATCGGTTATTTCGGTTACCGATCGAAATAACCGATTTTTTTCCGGTTTCGATAGTTATCGGTTATTGAAAATAATTCGATCGGTTCGATTAGCTGAAAAAAATTCGATTCAATTCGGTTAAAAAAAATGTTCGACTCGGTTACCAATACTCACCCCTAGCTGTGAATCGAGAGGTGAGTCTGTGTGTGTGTGTATATATACGTATTCTTATACTTAAATCCTTAAGTATAAATATACCATTTGGGGTTATCAAATTCCTTATATGTCCTTAGATTAATATCACTTGAATTCTTCGTATGATTTCTCACATGAGTTGTACCTATTTTTTACAATAATCGCGTTCCTCATATTATTATTTATTATTTTGAATTATCATTTATCTTCTTTCTTCTTATATATAAATATATCCTTGTCTATTGTAAAATTAAAATTCCTTATACGTGCATAACTATTTAAGTTGTACAGTTGTTTTTTGATATGTGTTACTGATAATTCTTGCGCATTAATACATTGACTTCTTCATATGGTTTATCCTACTCTTGGTTACATGGTTTTTTCACCAAATATCATTTCATAAAATACATAGTCTAAGAAAAATATTTTAAAAAATTATTAATTTGATCAATTCGGTTATGACATAAAATCCAATATCGAACCACATAAATTTTGGTTTTATTTATATCTGAAATTAAAGTTTGGTTCATTTAAGTTCGAATTTCGGTTTCTTTGAGTTTGATTTTTTTGTTTTTTCGGTTCTTAACATCTTGTGTTCCTGCATTTAGTTTCTTCTCCAATGGCCATAAACTTATATAAAAGTTTCCTCAGCTTCTTTTAACCTGGCAGTGAGCTTGTACGTATAGTTTGTGTTATTGTGTGTGTATGGTGGGCCCATAAACGGCCCACTTTCTTGTTTTAGTATACAAAGCCCATGTTTTAACTGATACTTTAATTATGAAAATTACCACTGCTTGATTCGGCCCAAAATCTTTTTAACCCAAATTATTAAATGTATAAATCCTGATTAACCCGGCATGCGGAGCCGGCTGCTTTTTTTCTTTCTTTTATTTTCTCAGAAATTGACTACTTTCGTAATCAGGCTATTGCTTCTTTCTCTTTCTTTCTTTCTTTCTTGGTTTTTACTGAAATTTCTGCTGTATATTTAATAATTTTGTTGTTTAGTAATTGACTTAATAATTCAGGCAGGATGTAGATTCTTGCACCTTCTGCTTTAAATAAATTTGTTATCCTCCAAAATTTTAAAATACACACCAACCTGTCAAAATTTCCACGTCTCAAGAGAATTACTTGTTTGATGCTTTTTGGTAATAATTTGGTGGAAACTTTGGGATATATAGACCTTTGACTTGAAATTTTATTTTATGAATTAAGGGTTTTACCTGTTTTTTTTTTTTTTTCAAATGGGCATAATCAATTTCAAGTGTAAAGCAAGCCATTAATGTTGTGTGTAGAAGGATGAATTTCAAATAGATTCATTCATAACTCTCATATTTATTTAATAGTCTATTTAACTGATGTGGATTTCAAATTCATTCAATAATATGTCATTTGAAAGTTACCAAAATAAGGAGTTATTCACACATAGATTTCTAATCCATACATCCAAAATGTTTCAAATTCTTTTCGAAAATAAAAATTTTGAGCAGAATCTAAGAAACATGAATAGGCTTTTTAAGAAAATGCGTTGTAAGCCTTTTCGAAAATCAATGTTTTCTCTCGGGCATGGAAGTTATAAAATGTAGAACTAAGCCCCAGGGGCACAGATTTGACGCGACGTGAGATTCTCCTATTCGACTTCATGGGTTCGATTCTCGTGTGGAGCATATTTCTCACTGAAATATTGTGTGGTATGCTCTGGGGGTCGTCCTGTTATATAAGTACTCTTTTCCTCGATCTAAAACATATATGGATCAAGGAGTCTCTAACCTATACAGAGGTTTAACCTTCTAATTGGGTATCTTTTAAACACTATAAAATGTAGAAACAAAATTAAATTTTGTAATTCAATTAGAGTATAAAGCTATTATTTTCTAGAAGAAAATGTCTTGAAAGTCACCGTTTTTAAACGATATTATGTACTTATGTCTAAGTTCATTTATAATTGATCTGTTCAAGATATGAAGCTTTTTCTACTCTAGAAAAAAAAAATACACACACATACACACGTTAGAAAAACACATTTGCATTTGATTTTTTTAAGCCATCTCTGTACACGTCTTTTTTTGTCCTAACAACTTTTCTGACGAAATCTTATGTATCTAAATGGGTTGTATCCCATTTAAAGAATGGAGCCTGTAGATTGATTGCTTGAAATATATATAACTAAATACAATATATTTCATATGATACGGTTGGTTGTTTCTTTGCCCAACCGTTGACTTGACAGCCTTACTAATTTCAATGAACAAATGGGGAACATGAAAATGTCTGACTTTTATATCAATTATACAATAATAAATTTTCTTGGTACACTTGATGCGCAACATGTAAATACTAATCAACAACAATAAACAAATTGATTAATTAACTAAAAGTTGCGCGTTATCTAACATGCAAGTAATTTAGTTAAATTACAGTACAATGGAAGCAATTATCAAGTCAACATTGCCCAATAAATTTAATTTAACAACGATACGTTTAAGAGAAGTGGCGGTTTGGAGTTTAATTTCCCACATAAATTATACAATAAAGTTAATGTGGATTTGCTTCATTTTGAAATTAGGCTACCTGGTTTGATCAAATATTTCAAATAACATGTATGTGTACTAATCATTAATGAATAATGACAAGAATAGGAAATATAAGCTCCCAGGGGTACAGGCGAGTTGGTAAGACCTGAGGTGTTGTGGGAATAACTTTCGCGACTTTAAGGGTTCGATTCTCGTGTGGAGCATATTCCCCACTGAAATATTGTGGGGTATGCTTTGGGAATTAGTCCGTTATATGAGTCATCTTCCTCGGGCATCTGTCTACTCGTGCATATCCCTCGATTTACCATCTGTATGGGTCAAGGGACCTCTGACCTATACAGGGGTTAGGCCAAATGGGTTAACTTTCGGTAAAGAAAAGAAATATAAAAAAGACCTTCCGAGGATCAAAGTTCAATTTAATACACATGCACGCTATATAAATGGGGTTAATATTTAAAATCGCCTGATTTTGAGGTTGCTTTATTCATGGATCGTTAGTTATATAGTCTTGAACGCATGAAGAACGAAAATGGTCCACTTTTCTTTCTTTACAAAGTTTGAGTTTTTTCGAAATCTCTCCCATTCCTCACGTCTCCCTTCTCTCCATCTTCACATTTATTGTCATTATATGTTCGTGGTTGAATATTTTCCAGCACCCCTTTGACATTTAGGCCAAACAATCACTGTCTATTGGTCTGCTTTCCCTCTATGAATATGCATTAATAATACCCGGTCCAGCTTCTACTTAACATATATTCTTCGTTTAATATTCTTCTTCTCGGTCTTAATTACCTGGTAAGAATTATTCAAATTGTATCTGTTTTTCTCTCTTTTCTGCTCATGTATCTTCTCTGGATGCATGGTGATTGGGATGCAGTTGAGATGATTAAAGTTTGTCTTGTGCATATGATTTGTGATTGATTTCTTATTTTAGTAGAAAAAAATTTGTGCAAGTAGAAAAGTTTCAGTTTTTTTTTGGCTCTTTGATTGGATGGATCACTCCGTTATTTCATAGTTCAATGATCCCATTTGCCATCTTGTTTTGTATTTCTCAGAACTGAAAGAGGTCGATTGATATTGTTAGTTTCTTGACGTAAAATTTGTGTAGCCAATGGTTAGCATGAATTTGGATTCTGCATTATCCTGTTTCATATGGAACGATTCAAGACTGAGCATTTGGTTGCAACTTAGGACATCCACAATAGTCTGATTATTTCTAACATCAGATTGTATAGCAATCTGTATAAAAAGCTCATATTATTGTCTCCTGGTAATGTGCTTGAGGATCTTACAGTGCTTCTAGGAATGGACTATTTGGAGAAGCAGCGCACGGGCAACCTCACGAGGAAAATTTTAGTGGTTTCTGGAATCACCGCGCTTTTTCTTTTCATGCTTAATCGATCACCTGCTACAAGTGGCTCAACCAAGGTAACTGGTGATACAATTTTAGCAGCAGCTGCGATTTAGTAGTGACATACGCTTATTATTTGTGGTCTCAAAATGATCATGCTCTTGGTGTATTTGAGTTTTGTTTGAGAACCTGCACAGAAGCTTGAGTGCATCATAATCATCTCGTTATTTTTGCGTGAGAAGCATGGCATTGGAAACTACCGACCCCCTTTTCCTGTTACATGTTACAGTTTTATGTTGGCTGGTTCAATGTGTTTATGCATTTCCTAATCATATTTATGAATTCAAGTTGTTCTCGGAAATATAAGTGAAATCCTCTGACTTGTAAGTGTTGATTGTGTTCAGTTCTCTCGGCACGAGCAAGGTGTAACACATGTCTTGGTGACTGGCGGTGCTGGCTATATAGGTTCTCATGCTGTACTTCGACTTCTTAAGGATTCGTATCGTGTGACCATTGTGGTATATCTTCTTTTAGTCTCATGTCATAACTGAAATGACTTGATTTTTCTGCTGATGTAAACAATTTAGAACATGTATATTTTTTTTTTGTAGAAAGTATGCATCTTTTAAGAATGTGTTTATGATGTAAATTCGGCAGGATAACCTTTCTCGTGGCAACATTGGAGCCGTTAAAATCCTCCAAGGACTTTATCCAGAACCAGGGAGACTGCAATTTATATATGCTGATCTTGGAGATGCAACGGCTGTATCCTTAACAGCTCTACTTTTTGGCCACTCATGTTTCCAACCACATTTTCTGATTTGATTATCCTTTTCCTTAGCTTTGTATTAGGTAAACAAAATATTTTCAGAGAATGCATTTGATGCGGTTATGCATTTCGCTGCTGTCGCATATGTTGGTGAAAGTACAGCTGAACCTCTACGGTAAGTATTTCGCTTTGTCTGGATTACAAGATCTGTGTTTTGGTCATTGCACTTATTGTGTCCTACATCTTTGTTTCCCTAATTTTGCAGATATTATCATAATATTACATCAAATACGCTGCTGATTCTGAAGGCAATGGCTACACATGGTATAAAAACTTTGATATATTCGAGCACTTGTGCGACATATGGAGAGCCAGACAAGATGCCAATAACAGAGACCACTCCTCAAGTAAGTCAATGTGAACAACTTAGATTGTTTTCAGCCAGTGGGTGATTAGTTATCCCACCACCGTTGATGGGTTATGAAGTAGAAAAAGACTCGAGTGTATTGCTCATGCAAGAAAATATGAAGAACTAAGAATTTTGGAGAGTAGGCTTAGATTTGTGACTGATGTTAGTTATTTCAACGTTCAGTTACCTATTAATCCATATGGAAAAGCCAAGAAAATGGCGGAGGATATGATACTGGATTTCTCCAAGACGTCAAAGATGGCTGTCATGATATTAAGGTCTGCACTTCTCTTCCTTCCGACTATAAGCAAAAGGAGAAGAAATCGGAAAAAAAAAAAAATTCAAGTACCACAAAAGATTATGCTTTTCACATAAAGTTTCCCCATGACTAAATATCTTTATCATTCCCTGAAATGCAATTGCAGAATGGCCTTTCTCTTATACAAACTATCCATCATGTGTTCGCAAGAAGTTTTACATGTCATGATCTTGTGGATCAGGTACTTCAATGTGATTGGCTCAGACCCTGAGGGACGTTTGGGAGAATCTCCTCGACCAGAATTGCGAGAACAAGGAAGAATATCTGGTGCTTGTTTCGATGCAGCAAGAGGAATCATTTCAGGGTTAAAGGTTGTACTTTTCTCGTAAAAGTTCCCTAGTTGTCTTATTTCAGTCGCATGGACCTATTGGCAACAGATGCATAATACAGAGAATGAGAGAAAAAGATCAATGTTCATTAAATTTTCATGCTTCATACTAAAAAAGAATCACAACGGTGAAAGGTCTCATGCAAGAAAAGCTCACGTACTTTATGATTGCAGATAAGGGGAACCGACTATAGCACGTCTGATGGAACTTGTGTGAGAGACTACATCGATGTCACTGATTTGATAGACGCACATGTGAAGGCACTGGCTCATGCTGTACCTGGAAAAGTTGGTATCTACAATGTTGGAACAGGGAAAGGTCAATCATTTCTATACTCAAAACATAGTCGAAAATATTCAAAAGATTTCGACATTTATCTATTATATTTGCATTGCTTTGAACTGATGTCGTCGCAACTATTACAGGAAGTTCAGTTAAAGAATTTGTGGAAGCATGTAAAAAGGCGACCGGCGTGGACATAAAGGTGGATTATCTAAGCCGACGACCAGGGGATTATGCAGAAGTTTATAGTGATCCTTCCAAGATCAAGAATGAACTTAACTGGACAGCCAAATATACAAATCTTGAACAAAGTTTGAGTGTAGCATGGAGATGGCAGAAGGCACATAGAAATGGTTATGATAATAATAAGTTTTAGGTTTTGAAGTCGATGTCAGGGTCTCTGCTTAATAAGGAGAGTTTGTCAATGAGGAAGTACTTTTCACTTTTCATCTGTCGGAAAAACTATACAACTTAGGTCAACAAGTGTACTTCATTTTGTTTTAGTTACTTAATAGATCAGTTATACATGCTTACGAAACTTAATGTATTGGTTCTCCAACATTATAAACTAAAGTCTGGTTCCTTGGACATGAGGTACTAAATTTGAAGGGACAATTAAAAATTCACTTTGTTACAAACACTTATTAAGGGTGTACCCAAACCTAGCTTCGGTCGTTTCCTTGAGAAAATATACAACCCAACTTCAGTCATCCTGCTAACAGTTTGTGAGGAAGTAATATCTAGATTAAGAATGGTAGAGAATAATTCATTAATCAAAGTTAAAAAAGAATTATTTGTTAAATAAAAAGTCCCAAGAATGATGTGGATTCAAACTTCTTTTCCTCGAAATCAGTCAAAAATTCATTACATGGCCGAACAAAGCCTCATAAATGATCTCCTATCCATGATCCTAAAAGCACCTTAATGTTACAAGTATAGAGATAATAAATAGCAAAAGAAGAAAGGTGTCTTGGACAGAGTACGTTATGAACCCAGGGTAGGTGATGTGTTTAATAATCTGATTGATCAGAAGCAAGAGCCCGTCAACCAAAATTGGGTTCGATTCTGTGACTTTCTAAACAATTCTAATCTATCCGATCCGATTTTGGAGCTGTTTTATATCTGCTCTCATATTGCAGAATTACTAGCTCCAACATTTTGCATCTCTGAATGGTGGTTGTTACAACTCATCGTGTGCCACGGGCTCATAATCTGCTTTGTCGTCACCAACAGTGTCTGAATCTCCCGTCGCTTGGCCATCTGAAGCGGTTGTCTCTTCAGATGCTGAGTCTGTGGCATTTGGTTTTTCACTAGAACTCGGGGTTTCTATCTTCACAGCTTTCTCAACTTTTGGCTTTGGCTTGGGAATTCTGTTGACACTTCCAACCTACACATATCAAGATAAACGAGAATAAAGATCAGCAAGGACTAAACTATCGGACATTATACATGAAAGTATATAGTTGGGGTGCAATAGGTGCACCTCTCATGGAGGGGATGAAATGTGGCATTTAATTACTATACTAACTTAAGATTGTTTGCGTTGAATCATTACCACCAACTATAAATTTAACAAAATGACAAGCGGTATGTCCTATATCACTTTGCCTATGATTTTCTAGTGATGAGACCGAAACTTGCGGATGAGTGGTAATTACTTAAATTAAAAGCAAAAAAGGTTTGGATAATTAACGATTACCAAGGACTTGGAAGAACTTCCATTTGTAACAAATTAACTAAATTAAACAGCAAAAAAGGTGCGGATAATTAGTAATTTGACATACCAAGGAGTTGGAAGAACTTCCATTTGTAACGATAAAATAATGTTAAGTAATGGGACTGCAAAAAAGAGCTACAGACACTAAGCAAAGAAAAGGGCCAAAATAGACAGACATACCTTGTCTTGTAGATCAAAAACCTTTGAATATACTTCATCCGACGTGAAAGCGGGCGTTCCAAATACAGAAGTCCTGTTAAAGTTTGAGGACTTGATCATGAAAAAGATTCAACAATAGTATGATCCAGAAGAATAAAGAACATCAAACATTCCATTCCACAAATTTTACATCATTCAATCAACAAACGTTGAATAGCCTACCCACAGCAGACACGGTTAAGGTCAAATGCAACTTGCACATCACTCTTGTTGAATTACTCCTCTTCTTTATTTCGACTTTTTATTTTTTGATAGGAAACAAATTATATTAATAAGGACAAGATGTCAGACAAGGAATCAACTAAAAAAGTAGCAAAAATGATCTTACCAACAAAAATATGAATACAATCCCTATACAGATCTGAAACCGAAAACAGCTTAAAGTCCCGGTGCTTTTCAATTAATATTGGTTAGAAAGCTACCGATAGGTTTCATGTTAGTTATTGCAGTAAACAAATTTTAAATATAAAAAATAAATGACAAATTTGATGCATAAAATATCACGGTAGATAGTTATGTAAGTTTATGTTTAACTTTGAACATTGAACTCTTTTAGCATTCTCTTAAAAACAAATAGGGTACATCAAAAAGTAATTTCAAGGACTCGGGTGGTTGACTGGTTAAGAGAAGACATCTAGAAAAACACCTCAGAAACACACTCGTCCAACTACTTACAAATAAATGGCAATTGTGATACCCAACTTTGATCTCCGAAAGCAACACAATTAGTTCTCATCACTACATCAGTAAGTTAGAAAATTTCTACCTTCTTGTTCCTATGGGCCTGATTTCACTACAAGTCAGGTTGGAATAAGGGGATTTATGAAGAACTATCAGCCCAAAAGATTTAGAGAATTACTTCAAACATGATCAAAAATAAAAATCATACGAACCAAAGAAAGTAAAAGCTAACAACCAACCATACTTAGCAAAAAGTGGTGCCAAAAATAAACTAATAGGTGAAAACAATTTCAGAGGCACAACATCGAAAACTAGCAATATCCAAAACCTGAGGGAAAGGGGAGAAACAAACGAAAAATAGAAACTAACTAAAAACTAAAGGTGACTTACTTCCTCTGTTCAGCCTCCTTGTCTTCTAACCAATTCTTTAACTTTTCAGCTTTTCGTATAACCTGAAAGACAAAGAATTAAAACACTTGTATTTGACAAAATTCATACTCATACTCATTTTGGCAGAGTCCTTCACAATATGCACAATGCTACTTAAAATAATTTTATGAGCTCACACTTAAGAAAAGGAAAATAAATAATAAATAAAGTTATGAGCACCTCATCTATTCTATCTCTTGGCAGCCAGGATTTGTCTTTTTCCCATTCTTGCACAACCTAAAATGTGTTGACAGACAAGAGGTAAGAGACTGACCCAGCAGGGGTGTACTGTATGCACGAACAAATTTCCAAAATTCGAAAAACATAATCCATCTGTTAAAAATTTGTCATTATCACGCAAGTCCATTTTCTGCCACATTTTATGTACTAAAATGGAAATTTAGTCCATTAAAAACTTCTGCATTTTGAATTGCTATCCAATTTGCTCCGAATTAAAAGAACCCAACAAAAAGAATTTTTCAGTATTTCCATCACTTAAAGGAAATATATGTATGTGTTTGGATATTAACACTGTTCAGCTATCTTAGAAAAAGACATTTACTTGAGAACATTATATCAACAAATGTATTACACCTGTTGCAGCTCAACAAGGTACTTCAGTGCATGTTCGGAGGCAGCAGGTCGTGCAGTAAGCTCATTATACCTGCATCATATGACTATAAGGAACAGCTACACTAGTAACACACATTTCTTTTCTAATCTGTTTGAACTAACTTCAAGGGCAGACCTAAAGAATATAGGGTCGCCAATAGCTTTCAACTTGTCTAGGCGTTCTTTAAATTCATTTGCCGAAGCATCTTCTCCATCCATATACAACCAATCTTCCACCTGGAATTGGTAGGTCATTCAAACCAGTAATTTAAAACGGTGTTTAACTCAAATATGTGCCTCCAAATTCAGGAGGACGCAAGTGTGTGTGTGTGTATATATATAAACAAGAGAGAGAGAGAGAGAGAGAATGACAACAAACCTCAGCAAGTTTCTCCAAGAAGGACTGTCGTTCTTTGTCTGAAGATATTTTCACAAACTCCTCAGATTCAAGCTATACCAATAGTCAAAAGAACACAAGTCTATCAGGCACTCAAATAAAAAATAAGAGAGTCTTAAAACTAATAACCAACATAAATAGTGATTAATACAATACTTTTCCTACCTTAACAGGAAAAAACAACCTATATAGATAAAGAATATGCCAGATTATGAAAGTAAAAGTAGCTATCAGTATGATGATGATATAGGGAAGCCACCTAAATCTATTCATCACTGCAAGGTAACAATGAGTAGGTGCATGCGAACAAACTTTCATTAGCATTTGAATATGAACAATAAAAGAACCAGCACAAAAATTAATATGCAAAACTCCTGAATCAATACCACATATTACAGATATAGATAGACAAAGGCATAAGGAAGGATATAGTAATCAATGGGGATGTTCTAGAATAGCATCCATTAAAAAATGCTAAAATATTACATGATACGATAAATTTGATTGGCGTGAACAATCCAAGAGATTAAAGTTATCACCTTGTCTTTAGTAGAATAAATGTAACCTTCCAAGGTGTTTTTCAATTCAGCAGTTCTTTTCCTTTCGGCGTCCTTCTTGTCCAAAGCTTCTAACTTGTGCTTAGCCAGAGCCAAAGATTCTTTTGAGAGAGGCATTCCAACCCCTTTTGTCTTCTCCATAACCTACAAGAAACATAAGCAAAATTCTAAAAGGTAACATTACTGTAACACAGACAAGATAAAAATTTTGTTTAAAAGGTTATACAAGAAAACCACACTGGTATAGTTTAATACCTTGAGAGCAACACGAAATGTCCGCTTCTTCATCTTCTTTTCAGTGCCTAGATCCAACGTGTTAGAATTGTCAACATTAGAATGTGAATTGTTACTGTCACCATCATTCATTTCCAACTTGTCACTGCTCTCCTCCGAAGCATTCTTAGAACCAGCATCTGTTGAGTTGACAATAGCAGATGTTGAGTTGTCCACTGTCAGATTCTTGCGTGGAACTTCTACCCATTCAGTTATTTCAATTACAGCATCTGCTCGATCCAAGGTAAGTATACCACTTCTACTGAGAGAGAAGTGTAAACTGGCTTTAATTGGGGAGGAAAGGTTTCGTGTTAAGTACCTGGAGACAAAGCAGGAATTTGAAACTTTTCATTCAAAATCATAATTCATAGTCTAACGAAATCAAGTTTCTAAGCAACTAATTTCTTACTTGTCACTGGCATCTGTGAGACCTAGGACATCATATTGTGCAAATGTAAGAGAGGGTATGCCAGGTGGTATCATATCTTCACTTTCATATGCAAGTGAAACTTCAAAATCTTTGTTGTGAACAACAGACCTGAACATCTGTGGTTAAAGAAGATGGTATCAACTTAGTAGCATGGAACAAATAAACCATTTCTATTAAAAAAATTCTTACTTTACAAGGTAACTTCTTCATTCGAGGTACGATCAGCTGTCGGGTATTTTCATCTTTCAAAAGACCTTCACCATCCAACTCAAGTACAAATCCATAAATAGAACCATCAATCATTCCTAGCTTACGGTTTAACTTGATTCCATCACTTAAATTTGCAGCATGCAATGAGGCACCCAGGACAATCGCTTCATCAGCATCAAGATGCTTACTCAACTCTTTCCTACCTAGAAATTCCTGAAGTTTAGCCTGCAGACGAAAAATGTTTGGTTTGATTCATTCAAAATCATCAAGTACTACAGGATATGAAAATGATGTAAAGCTCGGCATATTTACTTGCACTACTTTAAAGAGCATGATAGCATGTATGGCCAGACACACAACTCCAACATTTAGTAATAAAAAAGGAATCCATGAATATTTTATTTGACTTAAATGATTTAAACCTGAAAGGTATAAAGACAAAGCACTATTCCAGTTTACGATATCTAAATGCAAAACTACAAATTCTAGATGTGAAGAACTTTTCATTAGTCTTTCAAAAAAAGGAACTATTTGCATTAGCTATGTTATTAAATAAAAGCACTATTAGTTGGATCTGAGAAAGACCTGCAACTTTGGCACTCGAGTGGCACCTCCAATCAACTCCACTGCATAAAGATCATCCGCCTTCAGTCCTGAATAGTCGAGAACTTGTTGAACAGGCACAAGAGTTTTTTCCCAAATATCTTCACAAATCTCTTCAAACTTCTCACGAGTTATTGTGCTCCTAGAGAAAAATACAGAAAGATTTGTCAAGTTAACTAACAAGAGTTCGTTCATTGGGCAAGAACTGGAATCTCAAGCCCAAAATATTACTGTTCACAAGATAACTCAGGTTCCCACACAACCATGTTGATCCATGGAATCAAAAAAGCTCAAAATGTAGGTATCTCCTACTGTCGATTTCCATGGAAGTAGTTTGAAAATGTAGGATAAATTGATTAAAAAAACTACCTAAACTAGAGAAACAAGAAGATGCAAAGAAGAATCTTTCAAGCTTGAGACTGACCTAAAGTCCAGATCATCGTAAAGGGATTCTACAGAAACTGGAGCCATCAGATTGGCACTCAAAATTTCTTTTGTGCGCTTAACTTGTTTCTTCAACTTGGCCATTGCCTTAGGAGAGTCTCTAACGTTGACGCCATTTCCAAGCTTTTTGTTGAATTCATCGGCCAAATGCTCCACCAACCTCAGTTCCATGTGCTGACCACCAAGGTTTCCATCCCATCTGACATCCTTCACCTGGAACAACTTCCACAATGTCATGCTATTCGCTGTAGCTCTTGCATACACAATGTTCTTAAAAATCAGATTAATGCATGAAAATTTGTTCTCTGTCTCATAAACTGAAGACGTTAACATGCCAAGATGTCCGCTTGACATACTGCATACGTATACGTATTCGTACGTAAAAAGGAGTCCGGTGATAATACTTCCAATTAACAACTTTATATTTTCAAGACAGGAAAAAATATCTACGGTCTACAGAAATTTATCTTAAGAAAGGTCTTAAGGTGCGCGAGAGTACAAGGTGTTTATCATTATTTTCAAGTTCAATGCCATAGAACATATAACAAACATAGCGCCCTATTATCGATGGACCAAAAAAATGACCTGAAATTGATTAACGGATACAGTCTTGCCGAATTCCTTAGCATTGTAAGCGGAGAATTCCACCAAGGCAGCATAAGTACTGGTGGCGCCCATGTCATAAAACAGCACTTGCCTCGACCCATTCGAAAAGTCCTTATCAATCCCGTATTGCAGTGCAGCACCAGAATGTTCGTTCACCAAAGCTAGCACATTTATCCCAGCCAAATCGGCCGCTGTCACCAGACTCGTTCTCTCTGCCACCCCCATGTACGGCGGCACAGTGATCACCACGTCCTTGATGCTCGTCCTGGCTTGATTCTCCGCCAATCCCACCGCATACTTCAAAATCATCGCCACCATCTCCTCCGCCGTGAAATTTCCAAATTCCCCCGCGCCATCTGTCTGAAAAACCGCCACATCCCTTGTTTCGTCCGGCTTAATTTCGTAACTCAGATAGAGTGATCGAAGGAAATCTCGAGTAAAATTGTGCGGTTTGGCGAGTAGTAAGGGCAGATGAGAAAACACTTTGTTGGGGTAACGCGCTTGAAGGTTAAGAGATTCCTCACCGATTAACCTCGTATCCCCGTGGAAAGAGATGAGATTTGGGGTTTTTCTCTTGGACATTTCGTTAATAGCGACAGAGATCGGAGCCTGGCCGGGTTTGAGATTGACAACGGCAACTTTCAGCGATTCCGACCCGAGATCTATGCTGGCCACCGCCGATTCAGATCGAATCGAATTGAAGAACAAGATCGATAGGAAGAGCAGCGCGCGAAAGTAACTCGCGGACGCCATTGTAGGCAATGTTCTCAGGAGGGCATCAACGGAGACCGGAGAACGTGGGTTTGGGGTGGGAGTTTTGAAAGCTGGGGTTTTTGTAAGAGTGTCGACGAATCCTGGCAGTACACGTCGACATAAGGACACGTGTAGAAATCTGATTTGCTTGATGTGTTGTGTTTGCCGTTGCCGTGGATTAGACCGTAGCACGTGCAAGGTCCATCTCTCTCTATTGGGTCACTCTATTCGAGATCGGCCCATTAGATAAAATTTATTAAATAGATGGGCTTACATAACGTTTTCTTATTCTACCCAGACTAATTCGGCACAAAATCGGTAGGCCTAGCCCACTATACAACATAATTGGGTTAGCTTGAATCAGTAAGTTCCGAGGATAACAGCTCTTACTGGATCCATCCCGGGATTTATATAGTTATGAATATATTTTTATATTTTATTTTTTTTACTAAATAATAAATTTATCAGTCTCTAGCAATAATTCAAACATTGTGGTCCATCGTTGCTAATATTAGTATTAAATTGATGGCTTGTTTCAGTTTCGGAGAAGTACCATTTGGATAATTCAGGACATGGACTTGAACTCGGCGTCTATAGTTTCGCTTTTGGTCAATCAATCCCTTTAATATATATTCCTCATTTAAAAATCTCTCTACTCGTTAATATACCCTAAAAAATACATAATCAAAACTTATTTTACATTATTTTAAAAAAAGTAATTATCACTAAATACCTCGTACACTGTTAAGATAGAATAGACACGACTGAGGCTCTGAGCAGGTTAGCAGTATTTTCGGAAAAATCGATGCCTACGTATAAGACATCCCTTTCAGACTTCATAAATTCAAGAAAAACGAAGACAATTCGAATAAACAACATTATATTCATTTTTTAGCGGTCCAGTGCAACATTATTGAGACAAATATCTTTACGTTTGATTTCAGTTGTTTTTATTGTGCATACTTCCGAATCCCCACAGCTTAGTAGTTGAGCAATTTAATGTGACAGCAAATGAAAGTGAAGCTAGAAATCCGTTTCTGTTGATTATCCACACTTATTTTCATTGACAAATGACATGTTAGGCAAAAGGAGGATAATAACATACACACTACAGAATAACAAGAAACAATCAGATTGAATAACAGCATCAGGAACATAAAATAAATCGAGGCCGGTGTTCTAACACAGTTCCCTTAAAACAGATTCACCTTACCCCAGTGCTTCCAAGGATCAAGCCACGCGTGGTGTCTGTTTCCCAGGGTACAACGACGGAACCGAACAGGTAACCGAAAGCACGAGGCTACGCTACACCGGCGAGCTGAACCGCATTCTGAAGCTAGAAATCCATTTCTGTTGATTATCCACACTTATTTTTTCATTGACAAATGACAATCTCTCGGGATCGATAGATCGATGCATAGGTTGGAAGACATGGTCTGATCAGTTGCGAGTTCGTAACATTTATGGATAATGATACCCCCGAATGTTACATCAAGACCCGAGGTGCCCAGAGAGCTCGGGAGGATTACGCGATGAGGTATCCCATATTACCCCTCAAATCGATGCTCCACGGTAAGATCAGGCCTTTAAGAGTCTGACCAGTTCACGCATCTCTAGGCGTTAAAATCACCGGATCACGGAGACTTATCGTCCGAGATAACCATCAATCTGAACGTGATCTTCATCGCGAGAAGTGCCCCAGCACATCGCGCGCCAGGAAAAGAGCCCCCGCGTATCATATGTCGGGTAAGGCGCTCACCGCCATCGCCTAACCCCTCTATAAATATCAGGTATGCTCCCTTCCACATTCATTCACACATTCGCTTGCTACCAGCTTACATATGATTTCAGTTGTTTTATTGTGCATACTTCCGAATCCCCACAGCTTAGTAGTTGAGCAATTTAATGTGACAGCAAATGAAAGTGAAGCTAGAAATCCATTTATGTTGATTATCCACACTTGTTTTTCATTGACAAATGACAATCTCTCGGGATCGATAGCAGAGGTTGGAAGACATGGTCAGATCAGTTGCGAGTTCTTAAAATTTATGGATAACGATGATACCCCCGAATGTTACCTCAGGGCCCGAGGTGCCCATAGAGTTCGGGATACCCGAAGAGGTATCCCATATTACCCTTCAAATCGCTGCTCCACGGTAAGATCAGGCCTTTAAGAGTCCGACCAGTTCAGGCCTCTCTAGACGCCAAAATCATCGGATCACGGAGACAATCTCGTCCGAGATAACCATCAATCTGAACGTGATCTTCGTCGCGAGAAGTGCCCCAGCGTGCGTCAGGAAAAGAGCCCCCGCGTATCACATGCCGGGTAATGCTCTCACCGCCACCGCCTAACCCCTCTATAAATACGAAGCATGTTCCCTTCCACATTCATTCACACATTCACTCACTACCAGCTTACATATATTCTTCGTTTCGCTCTTTCTTTGCAACATATCTCCCGACCTGACTTAAACATTAGAAGGACTTCGTCGGACACACTTCCAGCGTCTCTGACCTGTTGTCTGTGGTGTAGGTCTTTTAAAGCCGTCAATGCTCAGCATCCATCCCGACGTCCCGATTTTCGAAGTGGTGGCAACTTTTCGACTTAGAGAATTCGGTTATATCAGATAATATATATATATTCGTCATCCATAGAGCAATTTAATTTCCATGAAAGTCACTTTATCGGAATAAGTACATTAAATAACTCGATATTGACCCGAATTAAAGAGCTAATTTGAAAGAAACTATAATTTGGAATAATTTTTGGCAATGACCTTCGTCGTTTGGTAAAGATAAACAGATTAAAAGGAATAAAAAAGAAGAAGAAGGAAAGTGATATGCATGCAGCCGTAGTGATTTACCGAATATGCAAATGGTACCACATGAATGTACAGAGTGGGGAAGACAGATTCTAAGAGCAAGTATGGTGGCAACTGGCTGCCTTTTGTTCACCCGTCTCACTCGATATATGCCTGATTTGACCAATTTAAGATAACAATGTACACAAAAATAACATCACGATAAACATCGAGCAACGAAGATGACTTACACCGAGGTACTAAGGTTAGGACGAAGTTGTCGGTCGGCTCATTCATATTGTCGATGAAAATTGAATTCACCCCCCAAAGAACTTGGGCAACTAGTAAAATGGTCTAACATAAAATCTCCCGATTCTTTTTATAACGCAGATGTCCTTGTCACCGTTGTAACCGCAGCATTTGAAAACAACTGTAGTCAGTGGCACCTGTCTGTTCCTTTTCAGTCCAATGTTGGGATCAAAACACCAATAAAAGATTGCATTTTGATTCTTGAGTTAGTGATGAAGATCAAATATTATCCACTGGGATAAATTTTCTGAGGTGGGTTTTTATTTTCATCCCCACAAACTCCACGTTTTTTTTAGTCGGACTTAAGGAGGAGACTCCCTTCCGACACAAATTTTTAGGTGGTTTTTTCGTTCACCGATCTTCGGTTGGGCTATGGACGCTACTTATAATCTTCCTGATTGGAACACTGATGTTGGAGGCCAAGTCCAGGTGCCTAACCAGAGAAGACAGTTGGGGTAAGTGTACTATGGGAACAAGATGAAAATGACACTGAACTCTCTCTTCTTGAATCACAAATTGAATCTGTTTTATGCTACAAGTTCGTTGTTTCCTGACTCTGCCGAATGATATTGGCTAAATTACAGACTAGATAATGGGCTGGTGGAGCTGTTATGGCAAAATGGGGAGGTGGTTTTGCATAGCCAAAGTCGCCGAAAAGTGAACCATGATCCCATTAAGTCCAAGCAAGGTGAGGAGAGTGACCAAATCCTGACGGCTACTATGAATCAAGATGACGAGACAATCTCATGGATTCATGGCCCAATCGACGAAGCTTACGACAAGGAGTTCTGTTCCAACTTCATGTCTGAAAACCTCGTGTCTACGGCAGTTCAGGCTAACAAGCAATCCGGGTCGATGGAATGTGAAAAACCTTTCAGGTTTAGAGCGTCGGATGTCAACCATGTTTACCAAACTTCACAACCGCCAACTTTTACCCCACCTCCAAGATTCGAAACCTTGGAGCCAGCCCTCCAAGATCAGAGCTCTGGGCATGTTAGAAAGGCCGGTAATCTTGGCTTTCCAGGTAAACCACCAGTATGTAATCATATGGGATGTGGCGAAGTTCATGAGTTATCCGCTCGAACGGTGGGATCGAGTCATTGTGGCAGCAATCAACTTGCGTCCAGCTGTGGGATTGGTGGAAGAACTCTGTCAGCAGGGGTGAACGAGAACCATACTCGAAATGTGAGCCCTCGCAGCGGCAACAGGGAAAAGGAGACACATGATCAGGCCATTTCATCGTCATATGGTGGATCAGCCAGTTGTTTCTGGAAAACCATCAATCAATCCAATGACACCAATCGCCACAAAAGGAAGAGCAGAAATGCAACAGGATCTGAATGCCCAAGTGATGTATATGCTCACTCTAGTCTTATATATATCTTTTGTCAAATGAAATAGTACTGTTGGCATTTACAAACCTACTATGCAGGCCACTGAGTTCGAGTCAGCTTCAGGGAATAAGTCATTCCAAAGAGATGGAACGAATCGTCGGAGCCGTGTAGCTGAAGTGCATAACTTATCTGAAAGGGTTGGTTTCTCGTATTTCTCTTCAAGATTTTATCTATCAACTGATCCCTCTAATTCTTTTTCCTGTTTCATCCGCAGAGACGGAGGGACCGGATCAACGAGAAGATGAGGGCATTGCAGGAGCTTATCCCTCACTCCAATAAGGTAGAAAACTTCAGATATATATGAATCTGTGACCCGGAAACATATCTATATGGTCGGTCTCCGAATTTTTGTAAGGTAATCTAAACAGTGGATAAAATGTTTTGTCTTCTCTTGCAGTCAGATAAAGCATCAATGTTAGATGAGGCGATCGAATACATGAAATCCCTTCAATCACAAATCCAGGTACTAAGTTCCTTCCAGAGAATCAAACCAATGTATGCCGATAAAACACTGAAAACTTGGGGAAACACACCGTTTGATCCCCATAGTGTAGTAAACAGAACATATAAAATCTGGTATCTAAGACCAAACTTTGGTTCTGTATTATGTGCGGTATGACCAGTTAATGTGGATGGGAAGTGGAATGTCATCGATGGTGATTCCAGGCATGCAACAATTCGTGCCTCGAATAGGAATGGGAATCGGCCCCGCGACGGTTCCCGCACTAGCCAATCTCATGCAGCTATCAAGGATGCCACTCGTTGATCAAGCCACGGCAACCAATCCCACAACAAATCAAGCCACGGTTGGCCTGAGGCCGCCTTTGGGCTATCAAAGCCAGATGCAAAATCCAGGTTTCGCCGAGCAATATGCCAACTACATGGCTCTCTGCTCAATGCAAAATACTTCCCAGGTCCGTTTCCTTCGCCTGATTTTACAGAATCTATGTACACGGGTTTCTTGAATCCCTGAATCATGTGTTACTACTTGTAGCCTATGAACATGTTCGGCTTCGGCTCGCATTCATCACAGCAAAATCATCATGCGTCGGCACCGCCTGGAAGTGGCAATGGATCGGCCCCGTGAGGCAAGGGCAAGCCTGAATCTCTAGTGTATTAGCATTATTAATAAACTGTAGCAAAACTTGTTATCATTTTTTGTAAGTTCCAACAGTTCTTTTTTCATCATTTTTAGACTGAATTCGGTTCAGCATTCAGCAATATAATATACTTTGAATCTATTAATATTTAGCAAAATTGTAAATGATATTTGGAGTGAGAATGATGTTATAGTTAAGGAGGTATTAAATCGACATATATTTAGGGATGAGCAAAACATCAGCTAAACCAAATTAACCGATCAAACCGAACCGAATTATTAAATCGGTTCGGTTATTTCGGTGAATCGATTTTTATTTTAAAAAAAATCGGTTAAATCGGTTATTTCGATTCGGTTACGGTTTTCCAACGAATTCGGTTAACTGAAATAACCGATATTTATATATTAACTATTTGTTATATATATTATATTATTTAATAATATATAGTATATTATTTTTATATTTATTCCACCATCTTAAAAGATTTCCAACAAAATCGGTTATTTCGATTATCGATCGAAATAATCGATTTTTTTCATTTTTGGTTATTGAAAATAATTCGGTTTCGATTAAAAAAATTCGATTCGGTTAAAAAAAATTTCGATTCGATCAATTACCGAACCGATCGAACATTCACCCATACTTCCTGTTATTATAATATCTATTGTCGGGTTTAGATTTGGTCCCCTCTTCTTCGAGAATCGTGTGAGTGAAATAATTCGGATTGTTCCTTTCGAAAATCCTTCTCATAAATCATTCATTTTATTGAAATCTTAGTCAACCAAATAGTATGGTCTAAATTTGATACACTTTAATCGGCTAAAATAGTACATACCCAAGAAAATGATCTTTCGAAGAGCTCGAGTTCTTAGTAATGCATGCCAAAGGACGAATACAAATTTTTATTTATATTTGATATGTTTTTTGAATTAATTTATATTTCATGTTTGACCGAATAAAAATTTTATGCACTTGATCCATGGATATGTGTTCATCAAACGCTTCACTGTACAAACATATAAGCGGTTGATGCTAATAATTAGTATAGAGCAGGTTAACGCTTCAATATAATTATTTGGATATTGGAGATTGTTGGGTGAAACGTGAGAATGGTAGTAAGAATGATGACATCTTGAGAATCTCTAATAGGTCAAGCAAGTGATTAATCATGTTTAGTAAAAATTAAATAAACATCTCTTGTTAGATAATAATCACTACAAAATTGTCTTTCAACGAAGCAAATCCATGAATATTCGTTCTTCTCTAATTTAATGATCCATGAATTATTATTATGATTATTATTATTATGGTCAAACTGAACAAGCTGTCGGCCTGCAAAGCAAATGGGACCAAATTGGTTGTGAATTAATAATTTAGGGACTTAGACTCCCAAAACCAGATGATATTACGTAATTTTTCTCCTAGAACTGGAATTATCCACGAAAATATATAAAAATTAAAAGCTACGAGCAGAAGGGGCGGCATGCTGTCTCTCTGAATTCGGGTGTTGCGTGAGCTGGAGGCTGAAGCTGTGGAGTGTGAGATTCTTGAAAACGAAGAATGCCTCAGACCTCAACAATTCTTCTTAAATCCTTCATTTCAGCTCCACCCACTAGAAATTCAAGGTCTTATTTCCCCTTTTCCTTTCTCTTGTTTCCCTTTCTGTATGTCATTTTAATGCTGAAATTCCAAGGATAATTAGAACTTTAATCTTGAAGCTCTTTATCTGAAACATTTTTGAACCACACGACCACTTTGTCTTGTTTTTGTAAAATATGTTTTGCTATTTCCGGAGAAGTAGAATATATGATTTTGACATGTTTGTTGAAATGGGAGCTAGTTTTATGGGTGGCTTTGAAGTACATAGGAGAATTGTTGATGTTTGTGCGGGTGAGATGTCCTTAATGTGTGTGATTTATTTGCAGTAAATCAAATGGTCGTGAGAATTTTGTTGGTGCCAATATCCACGTTTGTAAGAGGGCACAAGTAGTTTGTCTTGGTATGTTGGCACCAAGAAAGTTCATGCAGAAGAGGAAGAAAGTTGAGGTTTTTAAGGATGCTGCGGATGAAGCAGACCAGAAGAACTGGAGAAAAATAATGCTTGAAATCGAGGAATCAGATTCTGCAGTTGCCGTGCTCAGGAGCCGGAGATCCAAGAACGAGCCTCTGCCTAAAGACTTGGTCGTTGGGACCCTGATTCGGTTTAAGCAGCTCAAGAAGTGGAACCTTGTTGGTGAGGTGTGCAACGTCTCGGATTATCTATTCTTCATTATTGTTCGTCGTGATTCTATTTATGTCTTTAACACATTTAGAGTTACAAGTTGAGCTACTACTCCTATTCTCGTATGCTGCTAAAGTACAATCATTACTTCTTGAATGATTACATTTGAAGTTGCAACATCGTTGCTGATAAATTTAAAAGTTGAAGATATCTAGATGCTGGATTTTATCAGGATAGAAATATTTATTTTACCTTTCACATTCAGCATATAATATTGGTAAGCAAGAATTAGGTAACTTCCGGCTAGAGGTTAAATTTGCTGTTTCAAGGTTTCTTTTTCTTGAGGGATTTTGGTTGATTTTAAAATTTGTGGGTTCGCTTCAAATATATTTCATTTTTTTTTTCAGAATCCACGAGGCCATAATTTGCATGGTGCACATTTTTTTCCACTCGTGTAATTGTCTATTTTCTAGATTCTTGAATGGCTTCGGACCCAACATTGGTGGGATTTTAAGGAGATGGACTTCTTGATGCTCATAACTGCCTATGGAAAGCAAGGAGATTTTAGCAAAGCTGAGAGGGTCCTAAGCTACATGAATCAAAGAGGATATGCACCTCATGTCATATCATATACTGCTCTTATGGAGGCATATGGAAATGGGGGTCAATATGATAAAGCAGAAGCATTATTTCGAAAGATGCAATCTTCAGGCCCTGAACCTTCTGCTGTGACATATCAAATTATTCTTAACACATTTGTTAAGGTAACTGAATCCATTCTTCGCAATAATATTAAGTGTAGCACACCATATTATAATTTACTGCCGATGTGAAGCTTCAGAATAATCTTGCTGCTTTACAGCAAGTAACTATTGGTTTGACTAAAACCTGTGAGAAAATACTCAACAGTAGGGTTCTCCATTTATGGTCTTCTATTGATGTGGAACACTTACTGGAGGATGCTGCTATATCATTGACCAAGGCTTATACATCGAGTTCTGCTACCTTACATCTAATTTTTTTATTAAATAACGTGATTTGGAGTTTGATTATTTGTTAGTATATTGTTTGTAAATCCTTAATGACTCAGAATAGAATGACTTGTTCAAATGATCTCGGAAAAGGACTGCTTATGGTGCCTGTAAAACTTTTTAAGAGCAAAATTTCAAGAGCTTCAGGAACCAAAATTCTGCAAGGGAGGTTCTGAGCTGCTCTGAGGTTTCCAAATGATAGATGCCATAGGAAACATGACTTCTTTCCTATGTTTAGGATTTTGTTGTTGATCGAATTATGTATCTGAATTATTTCAATTCTGTTATTGATTGCATGATATGTTTACGTTCAGAGTAAAGACTAAAATTTGTTTTGGTGTTAAGGATGCATTTGTTCACTTATAGTAGCATATCATGAATACTTTATGTGCTCCTACATATTGATGTTACTATTGGGTGAAACCTTTTTTGCGACATTGGGATGCTGCAGGGTGACAAATTTAGAGAAGCTGAGGAAATATTTGAAACCCTTCTAGATAAAGAAACTTCACCTTTGAAACCAGACCAGAAAATGTTCCACATGATGATTTACATGTACAAGAAGGCTGGAAGTTATGACAAAGCTCGTCAACTATTTGCATTGATGCCTGAGAGAGGAATTCAGCGAACAACAGTTACTTATAATAGCCTGATGTCATTTGAAACTAACTACAAGCAGGTCGCTAATATGTTTGACCAGGTAGTTCAAAGTATCAGCATTTTCATCAAGCACTCAAATTTTCCATATGATTTAACTGAAATTGTTCTGTTTTGTTTTTCGTTGAGAGTGAGTTAGAGTACGACAATCAAAAGGCCTTGAGGTACGGACATGGTCTAAGCCATGAAACCAAGAATTTCCTGATGATGGCAACTTTGTATTCAAACATAAGTATAGACACATCTTGGATATGCCAAAGCATGATGGAGAAATTTTACTTTTAGTCTAGACTCAGTCCTGCTAAAGAAACATCAGCTTTTGAAATATTTAATGGAGGAACTTAAGGAATTTAAAGAGGTCGAGAATTCAGGGAGCTTTTTCTTTATGTTGTCTTCTAAATTTCGATCCTGCTCTACTTCTATGGTAACTGGCTATACTCTTTGACTGATAGATAGAGTTGTCTGTCACTTAGGAATGCAGGCCACATGTGGATGCCTGCGTTTGTGATCATTTTCATCTTCAGTATTGTTTTACATTCTTATTTATCTGGAAACACCTCTAAAGAAAATAATTCAACGGCTACGTGAAGGTTATTGGTGCCTGCAGAGTGTATCTCATTACACTATTTTAAGTACAAATAGTTTGACAATTCAGTTTCTTTTACAGTCATGTGCTAATTACAACTGTCTCTCGGTGTAAATTTGGATTAAGGTTAAATTAGGGTAATTTCCCATGTTTTGATGTGTAGTGCACGTGAACAATTCTTCAATTTTTTTTGAAAATCTGCCATTCCAGATGCAAAGAGCTGGTATCCGACCTGATGTTGTAAGTTATGCACTGCTCATTAATGCCTACGGAAAAGCTAGGAGAGAAGAAGAGGCATTGGCTGTATTTGAGGAGATGCTTGATGCTGGCCTGAGGTGTGATTCCAATATTTCTTCGTTGTGCAGTCTATCTGAACTTTAATATTGGCAAAGTGGAAATAATAATTCAGCCTCTTTCATTCAATTCCGATCCAGTAGAGCATTCTTACACTTGTAAAACAAAATACAGATGATCATTTTTACCCAGAGACAGCATATAATTAAGTAGTTACCAAATATTGAAGCAACTTCTTGTTGCCTTCTGAATCTAAGCGCCCATATTTGGAACCTGTGTTTATGTCATTCAAAAGTAAACACTCAGGCTTCCACGTTTTAGTTCCCATCAATATTCGTTTCATAATTGTGGAACCATTTGAATGCCATGGATAGACAAATACATGTGTACTTTCTCAACTTATATAGTTCTCCTTACAGGCCGACACAGAAAGCATACAACATCTTGCTTGATGCTTTTGCAATCTCAGGAATGGTGGAGCAGGCACGAGTTGTTTTCAAGAGCATGAGGAGAGACAGGTGAAGTTTTTCTAGGGCACAATTATATAGTTTTTCTTTTCCTGTTTTCTCGATTCTCACATGTTCCTTGGTGCACTTCTTCCTTCACCTCTTGTTGTTTACCTCACTTTTAACTTTAACTATTAATACAGCTATGTCCAAATAAAGAGGACGAAATCAATATTTGTGTCTGTAGATTCCATTGGTAGCTAACGTAGAAAAAATGAGAAAACCAATGGCCCAGAAATCTCAGTTTTATTTCAAACTGTGGTTGTAAACATGAAATACTGTAACTGAGTTTCGTGACGGTGGCATGGTTAAGATAGTTTTTTCCGAGGTCGGTACTCTTTCATGAGTTAAGGAGAGAATTAAATTTGAACCGATTGCTTTCCAAAGTGTTTGGGATTAGGGATTCAGTGACACGAAGAGTTCTGGCTCATCGCTAACCCCTTGCTTTACTGTCACGTACATGTCTCCACTCAGCTAAGCTACAGCAATATGTTGTAATTGACTTTGTATAGAAGTTGGTCTATATTACATGTCATGTTTTGAAGCTGGTCTAGTTAACATGTCATGGCACGACAAGGATCTTCCTTACATTATCAAGCAACATAACCTTAGTTGCTGAAAACAAGATCGTTCATTGAAATTCCTTAATTTTTAGAGATTTTAATTTTACACTGGTGATTATTTTTCGGTTACTGCACGATCTTGTTTAGTTTATTACATGTGGAACCTATAAGTATCCCATTTGGGAAGAATGGACTTAACAATCTCATTTTTGTTCTGCAGATGTACACCAGATCTTTGTTCCTACACAACTATGCTCTCAGCCTATGTTAATGCATCTGATATGGAAGGTGCCGAGAAGTTTTTCAGAAGGATTAAACAAGATGGATTGGAACCTAATGTTGTCACTCACGGGACTCTGATAAAAGGTTACGCTAAAGTAAATAACCTTGAAAAGATGATGAGGAAATATGATGAAATGCGCACTCTTGGGATCAATGCTAATCCAACCATTTTCACCACAATCATGGATGCTTATGGCAGAAACAAGGATTTTGGTGGTGCAGTGGTTTGGTACAATGAAATGCTATCGAGTGGCATCCATCCTGATCAGAAAGCGAAGAATGTCCTCTTATCTTTGGCAAAAACAGCAGAAGAACAAATGGAAGCTGATCAACTAGTAAAAAGTCAAACATTTGAGCGGCTTCTAAAAGATGTCGATAGTGATGAAGCGGATAATGTGAATGATGACAGCGAAGTTGAAGATGAATAAAGATCTACATTTGAAGATGGGGATGATGATTTGACCCAGGTAACTGACGTGTGAGAATCTAATCTGTAAAGCTGTGTTTTATATATCTTATTGTTTCAAGAAATCTTGTATGCTAGCGTTGGTAGAACAATCGAAACTCAGGTTTCAATTTTGAAAGCCATATAGGGCAAAATGCTAGCTGTAGTTTTAGGGGTCGGTCTTTTTCAAGATTTTTATTCCAAGTGTCCATTACGGTGCATTGGAGAACACATAGGCCTTTTTTCTGTAAGAGCCTAAAGATACACCTATCAGAGATGAACAACAGATGAGAACACATAGGTGATAGGCCTTTTTCCGTAAGAGCCTAAAGATACACTAACCAGAGATGGACAACAACAGATACTGAAACTGAATTTCGTTTGTTTAATCATATATTTTCCTCAAGGTGCAACTTTTCCCGTGCAGATTCTTTCAACCGATCAGTAGCTTTTGTAACCTGCAAACAAATGAAGAAAAGATGCGCTCAAAGGCCAAACTACAAAGCCTCGCCTGGGGTTAAGTTAAAAATTTGCAGGTTCCCCCTGGTTTAATGTAAGGTAGATAATGTTGTAATTTTCGAGCAATTGGTCATGTTTGTGTTTTGGCGTTACTGTAGGGAGTGTTGTTCCGTTGCAATTAATGCGAAGTTGGATTCGATATAAGTCGGAAACAAGCAAAAACAATGATACAACATCAAAGCATAATCAAGGATTACCTCAGATGTCCAGTTTGTTCTCGCAGTTACGACAAATAAAAGTACGGTTTGTAATACAACTCCAATGATCATCCCCCACCAGATTCCCTGAGAAACCGGCCACAAATTTTCTCCCATATTGATCACTAAACTACAAAGTTCACAAATATATAAGACAGTTCAAAAAATGCAAAAACTTACAGCTACTCCCAAGTTTGTTTTGAATCCAAGAATGCATCCAACGGGCAAACCAATGACATAGTAAGTGGCCAGGTTAATATAAGCTACCACAGCTTGCCATCCACTGCCAATGGCAACACCTGATAGTTACATGAGAAGGATACAATTTCATTCCTGCAAAAACGTTTTCTTGAATTCTAGCAAATGAATCTTTCATGTTACCTGATAGTATAGGTTGAATTCCATTCAAGAAAACAGATATGGCAAGTAATGGAGTCAAATCAGACACGGCTTCAATGACTTGCGAATCACTTGTGAAAAGTTTGCTCAATCCAACCCTGAATATAAGCACAATTGCGCTGAAGAGTATGCTGATTACAGTACTTGTTACGTTCACTATGATGACTGAGAGCTGCGCTACCCTAGGATGACCTGCACCGAGCTCATTACTGACTCGAATGCTGCAATCACCACAAAAGAACATTTAGAACAAAGGCCAAGAAGAAGACTTGACTGACAAAAGAAACCAGAAATTGTCACCTGGCTGCGGCTGCTATTCCCAGCATAAATTGCATATCCCAGTTCAAGTAATTCATGCTGTTGTTTCGAGGGAACAAGTGAGAGCTGGTAACATTTAAAGTCGAAGAAACCAAAAGATTTTACCATATAGAAATAGAGTCCAGAGAGACTGTCGGATTAGGGAGTAGGCCTGAGATAAACACAAGACCCTGGAAATACCATATTTCCAAGCTGCATCAAACAATAAAACAATGGTAAGGAACAAGAAAGAAGGATTGACCAAACAGACGCTTGATTTTCCTGTGCCACCGTTTACCATAACATAAGGGCAGAAGCCACTGTTAGCTTAAAATAAGGCCATATTCCTCTGAAAGCACTGGAAGAGAAACCAGTCCAAGTTTCTCTGCAAGATGGACTGAATCTAATGTAAATCCCTTGAACAATGACTAACAGCCACCAAGAAAAACTAAGCGTTAGAGCCA
The DNA here is from genome assembly GCA_001598015.1 of Dorcoceras hygrometricum. Lineage (NCBI taxonomy): Eukaryota > Viridiplantae > Streptophyta > Magnoliopsida > Lamiales > Gesneriaceae > Dorcoceras > Dorcoceras hygrometricum. Next base: position 138,220 of record KV019034.1, read on the forward strand.
CCCCAAGAAGTCCACGGTCAAAAACATAAACAACAAGCCAGTTTAGCAGAACATGCAAGAAGAATACTCCTACAGCCATGTAGGCCAAAGGGTTAACAATGTTTTGGGCTTGAAGGAATCTTTGCATGGGACAGCTGATCGCAAATGCGTAGAGCTGAGGGATGAGTCCACGAGCGAAAACTTGGCCTTGTGTGGCAATGCTATGTGATTGGCCTATGGTTTTAAGCGCTGGCCCTGAAAACCAATACAGGAATGTGATGAGTATAGCTGCTCCAATGTGCAATACCATTGCTTTTTGGTAAATGATTCCCATTGCTCCATATTGCCTTGCTCCATAAGCTTGTCCACATACCGTTTGAACTGCACTTGCCATCCCTAGCTATGATCAAAACGGACAAAATAATAAAAGAATAAGGAATTATGTCGTCACTTGAATGCACGAACGTAAATTCTCAGAACAATCGTTTCTATACCATGACACCATAAGCAAGGCCTTGAATTCCGACACTGGCAACAGAGGCAGCAGCCAGCTCAAGTGCACCTAAATGCCCAGTGAACATAAGGGTAACAAAGCTGAGCATGTAATTGAACAGCAAGACTATGATAGAAGCACCGGAGAGACGCCAGAGAAGTCTCGACTCCCATGCTAGGAGCCGAGGGTACCACCGGACAGCCACTGGCCCATGTTCCAAGAAGTCTTCGACTTCATCTGCTGATAAATATGGAATCTGTGCGTGAGAGTCAAGCCCATGAATCAATGGCTGGTAGTGATCTTCCGAGGTCATGCTGTGGTATCTTTGATAAATCTTTCACCCCTACTCGCAAGCTAATATGTGTTGTCTGTGGAGTTTAAACCAGGAATGAGTGACAAGTAAAAGCTTAATGCAACTAACATTCCAGGTTGGTTCCTGGTGGTTGGGTATCAGTTCAGTTTTGACTTTCGGATAACCAACCAGCTTGCTAGTATCTTTTCTGAGTGAAGTGAAATGCATGGACAGCTCACAACGTCAAATAGTTAGTCTTTTAACTCGTCTCCAAAATTTGGTTTATTTATCCCATTTTGCCGGGACGGTGGTGAGGTGGGTTGCACGAAAACCGAAGTCATACCTGAATTTAATTTTAGTTTAATTATATCAAAACCTGAAACAAGTAAATTCTAGGAAATACTTTGACCATTTTCCCGGTAACAACATTCCTGACATTCTTCTTGTATTTCAGCAAATCATTTACGCTTCACTTTCTCCTGCATAGATTAGTTGTTAGTGGCAGGTCTGTAATATAGTCTCAATTCTCTCTCGTCAGCTTTCTTCTTCCTATTGTCATTTTTTTACAAGTGTGGATATAAGAGCAACTTTTGGCATGTATAATCTTGATCATATGCACTATTCGACCGTAGAGTCATATAAGCGATCCCACCAGAATACTGTGAGATTGACATGCTGAGGAAACACCTATTAATTGTCATACCATATGGCCACATTTCTTAATGCAAACAACAGAATAATCTTACAGTTCCAATGATGTCAGATTATTTCTACAAGGATAAGGGTCCATAGTATGATATACATGGTAATCATCAGGAGGTGAGCTTCAAATGATCATGAGCTAACTAGATGAACAGATTACATACCATCATTGGCCTAAAACAGATAATGTGTAAAAAATTGTTTGGCCAAGACCAATGGAACATATTTTGGTCTACAAAAAACATACAGGCGAAGTTTCACAATCGGCTACAAATAATCAGTAATGAAGTGAACCGGCGGTTGGAATGCCATTTAAGATGCTTCTGGGGTCCTTTCGATTCATATGATCATCACAGCTATTGACGCTATTGGAGAGCTGGTGCGTCTGGACAGAGTTAGGAAGATCAAAGCCCTCTTTACCCATCTGCTGCACTTCAAGAGGGGAGAGAATTTTGATATACCAGACATTGTTCACAAATTCCCTGGAGTTGAAAAGGGAACGCTAATGATGAGGTAATAATGGTAATCAAATAACATTTTGGAGTCCATCTCAGAGGTGCATGTTTTGAGGAATGACTATGCAGAATTTACAGATGTTTAGGTTGAATCCTCAAACAGAATGTTAAAAGCAAGAAGAAATGCAATAAGATAAAAGCTTACTGCCAAGGGTCATCACCGAGGAGAAGAACATCATTCTCTCGGTCAACAAATACAAGCTGCCAGCCTGATCTCTGAGGGTCCTCCAACAGGCCTTGAAGCCCAAACATGCGAGCAAGCTCACTTCGCAGCTCATGGTAGCTGCTAAATTTGGAGATATCGAATGACCGTCCAAAGGACCCTGACTTATGAACCTGAAAGTTATACATAAAAATCAATAATAGTAATGGCTGCATAATCAGTGACATTGCTCAAAATGAAAAGAAACCAATCACACTCTGAAAGCAAAAAGCCATGGATTAGCCATGTATGCCACAGACACCCCTGAATGTCATATCAGAAAATTTAGGGCGGTCAAATGTCCCTATAAACATATCCAACATGGATCTGCTCATCGGATAAAGGAAACACAAGGATTCATGAACTAAAAGACATCACTCCCTTAACCTTAAAGGAATAATATCTCAGAAGAAAGGCACTGTTATATGGAGTTGGAACTTAAATAAGTTCTTCATACAGGAGACTATGCAAGAAATGTTAGGGAATTATGTCAATCCTTCAGCACATGCATGTCATTACAAGAAGACAAGATCACATCCACTTTCTCAAATTTTCTTACAGTGAAAAGCGACAAACCTGAACAAAGATCAGGATAGAATATAAACATACATGTAGTGTTAAGTGCTGCTTCTCCAGACCCAAAAGGCACGGGCGTTATCACAATAGATGAGAATATGTGATAAAGAAACATGTGTATTCACCTTCACAAAGGTTCCATGTGATGGAGTTGTTTGATCCACATTCTCTGATGGTAAATAACCTGATTCAACGACACAACTTGAGGTTGTCATATCGGAGTTAAGTGGAAAATTGGTGCCTGCAGCAGTTGCAAATGCAAGGGGTGCATATGGCAATGATAGTGATTCATTCTCATTCCCACCATTTCTGAGGGTTGACATGTCACTTCTAATTATTGCAGATGTGTCTGTACTTACTCCAAACAACAAGTTATTATGGGCATCTGTCGCACCATGGAAATCTGGGTATTCTCTACCAGGAAACGGTGGCAACAAGGCTGGAAGGTCAGAGACCTTGGCATGAGATATCATCAATTCTTCTGGATGGGGCACTCCAAATTGAGAAACCTTAGAAGGAAATTGAAGGTCTATTGCTACTCGTTTCGAAGATGAGGAAGGTGAGACTATAGGACTGGGACCAAGCAGGTTAGCTGGGTGGGATGCTCCTTCACGGGAAAATGAACTAAGAAAACTCTGCATGGAAGAATTATTAGATGAAGTCGCATGGTTAGCAATGATATCCGTGAAGTTCTGCAGCTGGCTTGTTGAGAGCTGAGGCTCAGAGGTCAATCCCATTTGCAAGCCACTGGGTGTGGTTTTTTTGGTCTGTTCCTCTTGAAATTGTGGGTGCATGTGCTGAGATTGCTGAAGTAGTTGTTGCTGCTGATGATGATCATTAAATGGCTGTCGGAGCTGTAACTGCTGCTGCAATATTTGAGCCTGCGAAATTACACTGCTTTCTGGAAAGTTAGGAAGGAAATTCTGTTGAGAATGGGACTGTTGCGGCATTTGATTCTGTATCAGTGAAGCAGAAATATTTGGAAGATTTTGCTGGAAATGCAGCAATTGCTGATTGGGAAGTTTACTGGAATCAAATGACCCTGCCTCCTGAAGAGGAGCTGCTGCCATTACTTGGTAGGCATCAGGTTGTAAACCAAGTACGGACATATCGAGTCTCGGTTGCATCCAGGGGGATGCACCAAATCCCTGAAAATTTAGGGAGTTAAGCCCTTGATCTCCCATGCCCCCACGAAGCAATCCAAGCGAAGTATTCATGCTCATATCACCATCTCTAAGACCTGAATGGCACAAAAGTAACCCATAAGAAGGAGCATATTAATCTAAGTAACAATATAAGAATGAAATTTTTCTCAGTCAACTATCATAAACCAGACCAGGGAAGAAAGGAAGTCCAGATGGCCATGGTCGTTTCAATCTGAGGGAGAATGGAGATGGGTACATGGGAAAAGTTGTCAGAGGTTCAACCTCCCACAAAGAAACTCTCGGTTGCTTCTCCCCAGCAGTTGATTCATCCCACCCCACCTGAATAAAGCAAACGCAGGATACTCGTGTCAAAAACTAAAATTTCCAGCATTTTTAAGAGTATGCAGAAAAGATGCACAACAGTCCTGTGGAAAGCTACATAGCATATAAATAGAAGATCAGTTGATTCACACAAACATCTTAGAGTGAGTATCTCAGGGAGCTCAACGGCCTTGAAGGCTTGAAGTTCATGATTTTGATGCTACTTTAAGTCTTAAGAATCCCAAGGAGCAAGTGTTCACATAAAACAAAAGTACACCAATCGTGAGAACCATAAAACAGCACCACGACAATCACTGCTTTAATAATTACCAGTGTTTCTAGTTCTACAATTAGAAAAAAAAATGATAAGAAGGACCAAGATATAGTTAAGGAGTGCTCTATAACGGATTCTAGATCAAAAGGAGGCAGTGGAAAACAGAGGGTTCTTTATTCAAGGACATGGAATAGATTGAGAGAGCGATTTCAGAAGCTGAAGCAGCATAGTTAGTGCCATCACATCCTGTGATCTAAACTCTGCCTTCGCAAAGCAGTTCTTGCTCTTGGCTTGGCATTTTGGTTTCATCTCAGTACAGAGACATCAAAAGGTAATGAGTATACCTTTACGGAGCGCCAGTGTGAATTTGGCCAACGAACAGGATCCAAATCGCTTATGCTTGTGATTGTACCCATATACCTATGTTCAAATGTACAAAATTTCAGTAGTGTGCATACCACTTCATGTATCCATAAATATAAATAGCTTTAATTGTTTCAGGTGATCACCAAGATTTGCACATATTCTCCTATGTTTTTTATATTCTCGATCAAACCCTGAATAATTAAAATTTTCACAAATCATATTATGTCGGGTTTTGCTTTCCGGAGTAAAATGCTTGAAGAAATTGTGATGCCTTTGCTTCTAAAGTACGAAAGTAAGGTTAAAATATCAATTTTTTTAAAAAAAGTTGATATGCTTTTAAAAAAATGAAAAAATGTACACCTTGTACTGAAAAAAATACCAGGAAAATACATGATGATGTAATAAGTGTATCAGAACAGGTGACTGCCTGCCTAACTTGTGTCCAAGCCAAACCGAACACAACCTTAATTTCAAGACTCAATCATACAAAATGAGGTCACAACAATCTTCAAATTGCAACATATTTCCCAAAAATATATATATAAGTTTGATTTTATTTTTTGAAAAATGAAAAAGAAAATAATGCAATAACCAATGGAATATTTCTTTGCAAGGAATAATTACTTCTAAAAACAGAGCAACCAAATTAAAAGCTTTAGGATTTGTGTTTATACACAAACAGAGAGGTTCCGGAAACAAAGTACAGATTCAAAATGCATATGTTTTAAAAAAACAACGAGGATGAAGATCAAAAGTGGACTTCTTTCTCATGTGCTGCATGCATTTAATATGCAGGAAGATTTAGACATACCTACGGACACTGGACTCCTCTGTTTCAAAAAGCATCCGAAAGCGCATCCCCACAGAAACTCGGGTATGATAAACTGCTTTGGCATACTTTGCCAGAGGTATCACAAACTCAGATGGACTAGCCCTGGAAATAGAATAAGCCAACATGTGAAGCACAAGTCACCTAAGAGAAAAAAATTTAGAAACACACCTTGGATTGTAAAAGATAGTAAAACGACTATTTGTTGCCGCAGCATGGGCAGCTGCTGCAAGAAGACCAATGTGCATACTGTCGCTTGACAAAACAGAAGAAGGCATAACAGTCTGGGAACGATTAGCACGCCGAATCCCCAAGAGCAACTGATTATTTTCATTCCTGATAAGAAAGTAAATAAAGATTTTAACCAGCAAACAAAAGGAAGAAGTGGATATAACGACAAAGAATCAATGCTGTCCAGGTTAGAGTGATAGGATTACAAAACCATATCATGATCATTCAGGTTATTGTATATGATGATAGAGATTATGAGACGAACAATAACATGTCTGGTGTAGGTGATTAGTCTTGTGACAAAATTAATATGATGGAATGACAAATCACCATTTCACCCTCCAAACGGATCCACCCCCATTCCTAAATATTGGGAGCAAATTTGTATTTTAAACCTCTTTGCTATATTAACCTAGGTTATCGAAATTAACAGCTAAATAAAAACCTCCAAGTTGAATGAAGAAACAAAGCACAATCATGAAAAAAGCTCCTTTAGCATACGTATAGGGAACACCAAATCCAGACAACATACCAAATGAATATAACAGAATCTCCAGCAACAATTCTCTTTGCACTCACAAAAACACTCCATCCTGTAGTAAGGAGATGTCTCTTTGGCTGACCTGTATATGAGAGTCTCTATAAGCAACTTAGGAATAAAATTCCACCTAGAAAACGTTGCCAGCATATTTGATATGCAGGTGCTATATTTCAGTATCGATCAGTATACACCATAACTGAAACCTCTCAGAATAAAACGTGAAAGAATACTACAAACTACTCGATTAATCAATTCCATCAAAAAACCTACTCTTGTTAGGATGTCCAACATGTGTTTCATAACAACAAATTAGAAATGTCCATTCACAAACTATGAGGTGACTAAAATCTCCTTTTATCAAATAAATTATGCACAACATCATCTGTTATGTTATTCAAAGCGCAATCAACTGATCCATTGTTCAACATCTCTCGTTATTGAGTTCTATAACCCTTTTTGTCAGGTTGAACACATGTATAAACACACATCAACTTCCGAAATCATAATTTAATAAGTGGATCACTAAGTTATGAAATTGGTATTTCATTTTCACCCAGAAAACTCTTGAAGTTATATGACATCATGATAAACGTGTAGCAAAACGTCCAATCAATTCTTCAACAACAGTTACCAAAAACATTGACGCGGTATGGGACGAACTAAAAATTATTTAAATCAACCTCGGAAGATATGCCTGAACTTCCACTCATTGCCATGAAGATCTTTTGCAATTAATTCTTGTGCCGGGGGAGTTAGAGAGTAATCCTGAAAATACATTTATAACTTAAACCAACAAGGTCATCAATTCAAAATTGCAAGCAAACCAGTAAACATAAGTGCTGATGGAACCTACAAGAGGAGGAAAAACTTTCTCAGCTGCTCGGCGAGGAACAGAGAATCCTCCATGAGTACTGGTATCACTAGCTGTCAATGTTTTACAGAAATAGTTGGTTGGCTGTTTGCTTGGTGAGCCAAGTTCTGCTGGCAGCAGGCATATGTCCTTTTGGTCTTGCTAACCAAAATTGAAAAGTTAGAAGTTATCAAACTACAGTGATTAGATAGAATTAATAAATGCTAAGTTAAGTGTAATACAGGGCTAAGAGGTTGCAAAGTCATCTGGGCATATACTTCTTCTGTTTCAAGGTCAGCCTGCAATATCGAGAATTTAGGCCATTAGTAAAAACACTGTTGGCCAAGCGAAGAAATATTTATCAAAAAGTGGCATACATGCATTGTCAAATTGTGAAGCTGGCAGATTAGTTGTGGTGACAAGCCAGGATAGTTAGGGATAGTTGCATCTACTTCCTTGTTCGTCGAGGCTGTAACCTGTATACAAATCACTGATCAATATTACACTATGGGCACCTTAGTCTGAGGCAAAATCATCATTCTTATAGGATACATAAGCTCATTCTAATATAATCAATGAATCTCATGAGCTAATTTATATTCAACCAGCAGAAGCTTTCATAAAAAAGTGTTGCAAGAGGTTAGTAACATGTGTTCCAACATAAAGTCGTTGATTATTTTTACATATTGGGAAAAATATTTTACTCGATTTACAGTAGCAAATCATCGATACAGGCAAAAAATTCACCATGCCCAAGGCAAGTACAAAATACAAAGGGCATAGGAATACGAACTGCGACTAGCATTCAATATTTCCAATTTCGTAAAGATGGGGGGCAAAAAATACAGTTGAACGGATGACATATCAGCATGGAATGGAAAACAATGGTGGAACGATGATATATTGGTTACAACATGGATAATTAAATTTCGTAAAAGAGAAACGAGAAAAAAAGAACGAATAAGTTTAAAACTAAATACTGGGAAAAGATAATAAATGAGAAACAAAGAAGGATCAGAAAAAGTAACAGATTTCGTTCACAAAATCAAGATCAGCTTCTATTGTAAGAGGTGTTGGTGAACATAATGTGATTATTGAACTTTTAATAAATTGATTAGACCAAGCTCCAAAGATGCAATGATTTATGATCTTATTCCTTTCTGTCACTCCACAGGCTGTCTTATCTTATATGATTTTTGCTAATACCTCACTTATTAGAACAGGTGCCGGATATTCTGCGTCTTTAATAATGACTTCCACGTAAAATATTTTCACAGAAGTTAGATCGTCCATTAACAAGTTGATCAATGAAAATTACAATATTGGGTAACCCTGAGATATATTTAATCCGTCTCAGATATGTTTGCGAGTGCTATCATTGACTTTTCAACATAGCCAAGTCTCATTTTAAAGATGGTAGAGTCTGCCTGTTTTAGAAGTCCCCAAGGCCTAAACTAATGACATCTCACACTTGTAGTGAACAAATTCGTCAGTGTACCACCAAGTCATTGAATTACCAAGATGAATCCAGGCCTTTACCGTAATTGATGCTACTAAGTTAACAGCTTTATTTTTTAAATGTAAAAGAAGCTTAAATGTTTTTTTAAATTATTGGAATGCCCTCCTAATACTCGGTTACCATTGATGTTCGGTACCTGCGTTGTTGAATAAAATTTGAACATTACTCACAGATTATTAATGCTTTGAAATTAAAACATATGAAGAGTTTCGCAAAAATAAAGTTACACAAACGCAACCGTATTACTATGGGAATTGGAACTGTGGTCATTGCGCCAGCTTCGCCAAACCATGTGACATATCAAATAAACTAACTAAACAAACTACCAAACCCATCATATATTCAATGTATGAAAATCACATTAATGAACTGTTTAGTGATGAACGCCAATACTATATCAAATTCAATTCTAGATTGAACCACAGAACTGGATACTGAAATTTTAAGAAACCTGCTCGCTATGTCCTTGAGGAAAATACACAACCCGACTCCCAATTTGTGGAAGCGATACCAGAGGACCTGCACACGCATGCCACAGCTCCGAATTCAAGCATTTCTTCTCCTCTACAGTTCACACAAGAAGCACACGTATAAAAAAATACTGCAAATAAAACTAAAAGAACATACTCGAAACAGATAAATAATAACAATGAAACCAGCACACCTTCCCCCTGCTGCATATCAAAGCCCGACGTGGAAGACGAAGAAGATAACTTCATATTCCAAATAAAACGACAACTGCGAGAACCCAATAAACAATAGACCTAAACACAAGAGGGCTTCATGAAATATCATATACTTCGAAAGGTATCAGCCCTGAAACTCCCACCCCACCCCACCTTGTTTCCTTAACGAACAAAACGAACCAACTTCTTCATCCAAACTCGCACGCGCCACCCATCACCCTCCAATTTTTGCCTTTTTCAGCTCAAACAAAGGAGGCAGGAGTAATGAAGCGGGTTACAACAGCCAAAATCTTCACCAGGGCTTCAAGAAAAACAAAAAGTAAAGCAGATCTTGAAGTTTCTACGGCAAGTTTGAAAACACTCGTACAAGAAAAGATAAAAAGGAGAGAAGAGGACCGGTCCGAGGAATAAATGAACTAAAGTAAGCAAAAGCAAAGGAAGAAGATAATGAGTAGCTTTTCGCCACTATTAAGATCTTTGTGTGTGTGTGTGGAGCTGAGAGCATAAATGAGCTTCAGATCTTTGAACTATTCTCTCGTTTTAACAAGCTCCTAATTCCTTTTTTATGAGGGAGAAGTGCTGGATGAAGAAAGCAAGCATAAAGAAGCGAAATGCTCAGAATACAAGGTTATTTAGGAAAGTATATCAATTATTGAAATGTCGTTTGAGGGTAACATTTATCCATCATCACAGGATCTACCTTTGATCTCATGCCATGGTGAAACTCACTCGAGTATTAATGGTCTGAATGCCATGGTGAAACAGGGGATATGTCCTTTTCGTTATTTTTTACCTGTTTATCTAAAATATTAAAAGGTTTATCCCGTCTCCATGTAATAAAGTATCTGTTCAAACATATATCAACTAAAACCACAAGTCTAGGAATGTTAAGAAAAAGCTATTAGTATTTTTAACGGCTCGTTTATGATATAACTTTTATTTTCTTTCATTATAGCTAAAATTGAAAAATTTTAATTTACTTATGTTATCTTAAATTTAATGGATCCAAGGATATATCTCAAATATTTAATATTCAAATGTTTTTTATCGCATTCCATGTCAGACATCCATCAAGTTCTAAAATTCTAAAAAAAATCTTCAACAATAAATACGATAAATAATCTAAAGTTTATATTGAGAAATTATATTTTACTTATGTGACAAAAAATACACTCTATTGTATTTCATTATTTTAGATACAATCTATTGTAATCTGGATATAGGTGAAATATGATTGCAAAATGATCGGTTAGGCATGTTCCTCTTTCCTGATACGGACGGTGTCAGATCAAATAAGCGAAGAGAAGATGATTCTTTAGATAAATGTGCATTAATGATCTTGGTGATCTATTATGACAACAATTTGTAACTTGTTGTAATATAAGGTAACTGAATACAAATACAATCTCTTTGTTTTCTATTATAATTTCATATTATAATTGACGAAACAAAACAATAGTTTGTGAAAAAGGTTGACCCTTTATAATGACTGGTTTAAAGATACATGGTCAGAATGACTATTTTTTTTTTTTTTATCTTTTTATTATGAATGATATGGGGTTGTGCTTAGATTTTCAATTTTTTTCAATCTGTTTAAAGCGTTTCAAATCCATTTCATATCAAGTCATACAATTTCAATAATAATTATGGTTGATGTGAAGCCACATAAGATGAGTGCCATTTGAAATATTTCCCTTGAATAATTACCTAAATCAAATATCCTACTTAAATCAATTAATCCATCCAAACATAATTTGAAGATACTATTGAACAAATTTTTTCAGGTTTAGTTCGAAAGATGGGCATGCTTCAAGGTCCTCCATATTCCAAGGAAAATGCTAAATATGTGGAAGGTTTAGAATTGCAAGGTAGTTTGGTGGTTTGTTTCTTATCTATCGATCCATTCGCTGAGGATTAAAATGGAAATGAGGACAAAGTAATGAGTAGAGCATCTCAGAGGTAAAAAAAGAAACAAAACTTTTAAAACTGTGTAAGAGATATATTGAGCAATGAATTTATCCGAAGATGTAATAGTAGAAATTTTATCAAAATTGCCAGTTAAATCATTGGTCAGATTCAGATGTGTGTGCAAATCATGGTATGTCCTCGTCAGGGATCCTACTTTCATCACCAAACACTACAAAAATCTCTCTTCTAAAGAAGGAGATCATTTACTAGTCATTAAACGCGACAACATCACAAATGGAAGAGTCGTCTCGTTGTTGAAGAATGGCCGAGATATTGCTTTTGGTGATCGAGAACTCCCCCCATTTTTCAACGCTACATTCGGCCATGTTAGACTGATAGGCCCTTGTAATGGCATTGTTGCTTTATATGGTTTTCATGACAACATTGCTTTATGGAATCCAATTATAGGAGATCTGAAATTATTGCTTGCATCGCAATTACCGCGCCTTTGTCATGCCAAAATACGCGGTGGTGATCTTGGAATAGGTTTCGATCCTATCACGAATGACTTCAAAGTGGTACAGATCTTATTCTGTGTGTGTCCTGAGAGTCATCTCACAAGCCAAGTTGAGATATATTCTTCAAAGACAAATTCATGGAAGAAACATGGCAGTAGCATGCCGGCAAATATCATGTACTATAACACATGGAGTATGGTTTACAAGAATGAAACCTTTTGTTGGTGGGCTCAAGATAGCAGCACTGAAGTGATACTTTCATTCAATATGAGCCAAGAGATCTTTGAAACAACACCTTTGCCACCAGGGATCGAAGCTTTGGGAGGAGAAGAAGGGATTACAAGAGCGATCTTCCCCCTAAAAGAATCAATTGCTTTGATTGTGTATCCTATCAAGAAAGTTGATAAAACTTTCAACATATGGGTGTTGGATAACTCAACAGGTGCTGCATGTTCTTGGTCTAAGGTGTCAAGTATTGGTCCTCTTGCAAGAATTCATAGACCATTGGGATTTTGGAATGATGGGGAATGGATCCTGGAAAGTAATGGTGGTGAGTTGGTTCTTTACAATCCTAGTAACAATGAAATCAAGAACCTTGGAGTTTATGGGAAAAGAAATAGATTGGAGGTTGTAGTTCACAAAGAGAGCCTATTTCCAGTCAACCAAGTACAAACAGATAAGTGATTAAATTTCTTTCCTAATCATAGGAGGTCCTCAATGTATTTGTAGTTCCTTACAGTTTCAAAATTCCAATATTTGCAATCTTCAAGGGTAGCCTAGAATGACACTCATCGAAGAAATCTCTGTTCTTTTGGTTCATTATTCATGTACATCGTATAGAAGCGCAAATATTTATATCCTCCTTCTGTATGTTATCCTGTATAAAATGGAATCAACCTGATAATGATTCAGCGCATATGAATGCACGAAAAAAAGTGACACCAGGAAACCTTTCATAATACTATATGATGTATTGTCCTACATGAATCACACTCTTCGTATATATTCTGAAGCATTGATTATCTTTGTTCCTTGATGTCACTCCAAGCTTGACTGACGCTAGTGGATACAGTTTTGATTAAAAACGGGAACAAAAACAAGAACCTCGGAGGTTATAACCAAATTACATTCAAGAACCTTGCTACACTGCAATTGAAGCATCTTTTTCCGATTAACAAAGATTATGAACAGTACCATCAAGACGGTTGGATGGCTAGTTAGAACATAGCAACAATCTTCCAAGATGGCAAGTCATCAGACAAACTCCAGTCCTCAAAAGCAACTTTAGTCTTTATACTTGTCGTATTGAGTAGGCACCGTCAGACTGAAATTCCATGGAGACAGGCCATCTCATCAGAAACAATTACAGGAACACAGAAACATCAAAAAAATACTGTCCACACACAAATATCCCAAAAAATAAAATAAAATTACATTGATAAATTGTATATTTTATAGATTTAAAATGTAAAAAGATTTCATAGTAAAAAGTGAGTGAAGCCGACACTAAAGCTTTCTCGAGGCATGCCTGTGAGATCTTACAACCCATATGATTGTAGATATCTAAAAATTACCTTCAATTGCCTCAAAAAAATCTCCTCCCTGTCTTCTGATTACCATCCTTATTTTCATCAGAAAGACCACCGACGCGGCTTGAACGATTCTGCCCAGATTGTGAACTGCCAAATCCACTGGAACGATCTGATCCAAAATCGCCGAAACCACTTGAGCGGCTAGAACCACCAAAATTTCCAAAACCACTACGATCTGAGCTGCCTACGTCTTCAAAACCACCTGAACGGCGACCAGAACCAAAACCACCGAAACCGCCAGAGCGGCCAGAACCCTGTCCACCAAATCCCCCACCAGATCCAAATCCACTTGAACGTCCTGAACCAAATCCTCCAGTACGACCACCACCAAAAGAACCAGCATCCCCACCAAAACGGCCACCACCAGGATTACCAAAACTGCCAGAACGTCCAGATCCAAAATCACGTCGACCACCTCCCATATTTCCAATATTACCGAAACGACCACCACGATCCATGCCACCATACATGTCCAAGGCTCCATCATCAACAGCTATTTTTGGAAGCTAGCACGTCCAAATCACAAATAATTTAGTCATGTAATTAAACTCAGCATGCAACCAAGTAATAACTAGACTTCTTTGGCAGATCTGAAAGTTTGGGTGTCAGATAACACATATAAGACATGCCTTTTATAGTAGTAATTACACATAAATGATAACTTACCTCGACAAACCGGCATCCAACTTCACGTTCTATGGACTTAATTTCCCTGTACTGGTGTGCAGAATAGATGAGAATTGCACTACCTTTCTTACCAGCACGACCCGTTCTCCCAGACCGATGAACAAAAATCTCAGAAGAGTTTGGAAGTTCATAATGTATCACCTGACCAGAATAACAAATCCATTTTAACCCAAATTCTAGGAGCAAAGAAAGGATAACAAGAGTTACAAGAAAGACAAAACTAGTGCATTCCCATTGAGCTGCCTCCACTAGGGGTATAACCATTACTATGTTTTAGATGATACAGGATTTTATTGGATGTATCACAAAGGAACCACAAAATCTGTAGTCATTTTAACACTCGTACACTAATGATGATTCCTGCCATAGATCGTGCTGCTTATGTTCTAATAATAAAGAATGGTATCAAGTGTTCAGAATTGGCTTAGTAATAAGAGAAAACGATGTTCAGGTTTCTTTCGAGCATTAAAAACATGAAGATAGTTTAAGAACACCACAACTGCAACTAAATTCTAAATGAGGTCATTTATAACTACGGATATCAGAAGTTAATATTCAAATGGTAGAAAACGGAAAATAAGGCACCTTATCCGATTTCTCTCTGTAATAGCCTATGATTACAGATTAAATGTACCATAAACAAGCACAAGTAAGAACAGAAAGAAGAATCACCAGATCAACATTGGGTACGTCTAGGCCACGGGCAGCAACATCAGTAGCCACTAAAGTATTAAAGCGTCCATCTCGAAAAGCAGATAAAGTTCTTTCCCTTTGGTTTTGTGAAATATCACCATGCAGTGCTTCACACTTGAAGTTCCTTTGCAGAGCATATGCCAATTGATCAGCATCACGCTTAGTTTGTGTGAAAACTATACATTTGCCTCCCTTTGCATGTTCCTGATATATGATATCAAGTATCAAAAAAAATTGACTCCAGAAAATAATTACCTCTAAATAAAGTAAGATCAAAACAGAGTGAATGCAGTTGCCAGAAGAAGAATCCAGTTAATCATAGTCATCGAGGATCTATATCATACTGTTACTAAAGGTCCAATGATAGCTGGTTTCTCGCGCATGTCCGCTGTAATCGCGTATAAGGAAATTCCATCTGCTAATTTCTGATTAGATTCTCCCACCTGAAGTACATGTTTGTAATCAATAAGATCAAGTGATCCAAATAGTAGCTGTAAAACATGCTCAAGGCAAAAAAAAAAGAATCATTGCAAAAGAACTGAGTATTCATCTCACAAGATCAATGGTAACAGGATTTTTCAAAAACTTCTGTGTAAGTCTCAAAATCCAATTTGGCATTGTAGCTGAAAACATCAGGGTTTGATGCTTCTGCGTAATATATCCCAAGATAACCTCAACGTCGTCCGCGAATCCCACGTTAAGCATTTGATCAGCTTCATCAAGGACAACAAACTGGACCTCTGACAAATTTAAAGCACCACGCTTAATCAAATCAATGACACGGCCAGGAGTTCCAACAATCACATCAACCCCACGGTCAAGAGTACTCATTTGACGAGAAATTGGAACACCACCATAGACGCATAGAGTATCTAATTTGGGAGCAGACTCAGAGAACTCTTTGTCCACTTGACGAGCAAGTTCTCTGGTAGGAGCCAATATAAGTGCCAAGGGATTCCGACCCTGTCTGCAAAAAATAAGCATAAACAGAAGATTTTAGCCCATACCAACTAATCATTCGAAATCAATTAGAGGACACAAACACTCAAAATTTTCATCACATGTACAGACCCATGCTTCTCGTTGTATCTAATAATCTTATCCATAATGGGAATTCCGAAAGCTAGAGTCTTCCCAGTTCCCGTCCGTGCTCGGCCTATCATGTCGCGCCCCTGCATAGCCGGTTCCAAAACAGCCCTCTACAATTTTCAAAGAATAAAATATTAAATATATCGTCTGATTAACAAATTGAAAAGAGCACCACTTTAATAGATAGCATACAAAAGAAAGGATAGCTCAAAATAATAACTTAGTTAAATCCATCGTCCACTAGGTTTATTTCACTCAAATGCGCCTTTCTTCGCAATTCCAATTTATTAATCAATTTAGTTCATGCTTCATTACCCCAAAAGTACAAGAAAACAAAAAAAGAAAGAAAGATAAAAAAAACAGACTGCACTTCAGCAAGAACTAGTGCGAAAGATCGCTTGCTTCCTAGCAGACCCTATTCTCCGATATCATCAAAGTTCAGTTCTTTTTTATCGTACTTTAGGCATGCCCATCTGATTCGCATTTAGTGGCACCCGAGGCATAAAGGACCCGAAGAGAGAGAATTAGGGCCAAATGGCAGAAAAATGATCAAATTAGAACTATTAAGTATACCTGAATGGGGAAAAGCCTAATAATACCCTTCTGAGCCAAGGCCGAGACAATCTCCTGCGATATCCCGAGCTTTGAAATCTCGAGCCCATCATCAGCGGGCCCTTCATCGGGAAAATCAGCCACGGCATACTCCGCCAACAAAGTCCGGCCGGTATGAAATTCCCTACGGCTTGACTGGAAAAACAGCGAAGGGTTAGGCAGAGCTCCGGTAGCGGGAGTTTTCGGAGAAATGAGGGCATTTGACGAAGGGTACGGTGGCTTCTGCGGAAAGAAATTGCTGAGAGCGGTGAGAGCCAACCTCTTCGATAAAGTAGAAGATGAGGATCTCCTGAGCAAGATGAGGCTACCCATTCTGTAAACTTCTAGTATTTATCAACCTTTGAGTAGTACTCTTCAGGAAGATTGGAATAAGCCCTAGGAAGGGTTTTGCTAGGGTTTAACGGGGCCGAAGGAAGAGTGGCGACTAATATCAAGGGGGAGAGGGTTTCTTCAGCCTGCAGCCTCTCGGTCATTTAGTGGGGACCGTTAAAGTTAACGAAGAAGGTTGGATCATTTCCACGTGAAATGACAAAAATACCCAAGCACGTCATTTTCTAACAATAATAAATCAACGGCACGAGTTAACTCAACTTTTGATTAGTGTATCGCAATTTGACTTGCAACTGAATAGTTTAACTAATTTGATCTGACATGGCAAAGAGTAAAAAATTTTAAGCATGTTTTCGTCACATATATTGTGATATCAGGAGAGGAAATTTACTCGGCATCGAGAACGGGTTATTTTACTCAAAATTTTGTCGTTTTCCAACAACGTTTTTTCTAAGGAGGTCAAAAGCTGTCAAGCTCATATCATTGAATAAACAAGGTAACGTGTTATCAATTATTGTCAGGCTCATACTGATTTATGATTGATCAGGTTACATGTGCAGGATAAACTGCTAAACCATACCAAATAATGAGTAATTAGATGACATACACGCACTCGAGATCTTTTCTCTATAAATATCCAGACGTGCTTAATTTCATTCATTTAGAAAAATCATAAATTCCCATATTCATAACAAAACTAAACTGACTTGAGCGTCGGACTTGTTTACATTCTATGTCATAACAAATAGATTACGAATAGATGTATTTTTGTCTTGTGCTAAATAGCTAAATTAACGCTTTCTATAATTGCTATTAACATGGTGGCTAGAAAGTTCTACACTATTTACCGATGGAGCATCCATCTTTTAGCTGATGTGGGTCATACATGTTTATATAGACCCCACATCAAATGAATGGTGTAAATTCACTTGATAAAATAGAAGAACCTCATGTAGCCCACTGTATAAAAAAACTTGTACCCATATAAGGAATTGACTTCAGATTTCCGTAACATTAGTTATTTTTTTAATACTAAAAAGTACTGCATACCATTTGACGCATACAAGTACTCAACCTCTATTAATGATATCCATCAATTAGAATATTGACAAGATTTCTGGGTTCTAATACCTTTTTAGATGCAAACAAGTTTCAAGTTTTACACAGAAGCTGGCAAAAGGCCATAAAGTATATTGCATAGCTTCCAACCACATATCAGGCTAAACCCCATATCACAAAAATAGTCTGCTTCATTGAAATAGAACTCGAATTTCCAACAGACATACTTCTCCGATATCTACTCGAACTTCTTTCCCCTGGACCTCCCTGTAGGGATTCGGCTGAGAACGCGCTTGTCCAGCTTTCGGTAATTATGCTGAAATTGTTCCACGACATTGTTCACAAAGCCATCGACTTCATTTTCGTACCGTTCGTACAGTACTGGTAATGTGTGAGCAGCGACATAACCTTTGCAAGACAAATTCAAAAATAACAAGATGCATGAGATTGACAGCAGTGAAGGAATAAGTACATTCATGCTGAAAACATTTCTTAGACGCCAACCTGATAAAAATTTCAACCTCAGAATTTAACAAACTCAAATTTACTAGAGAAATAAGTTCTACCGGCCACATTACGGACGAATAATTTTAAAAAACCAACAAAATAAGGACAAATGCAACACAAACACAAACTAACCGTTACACAGAATTATCAAAATGCATTTGAGTAAATCAATACTGTAAGTAGAACTGAATATCATTTTACAGCATATAGTGAGATCCCTCACCGATATAGATGACAGACATTAAGTTGAACCAGCTTCCAATAATAGCAACAGCCCACAAGCTCAACACAGCCTGCAAGTAGTATTCAGAATATGAACGAAGCTATCATTGACATTGATCACTAGGAAGAGCAGAATTTCGAACAATCAAACAATGCTGTAAACACCTCAAACTATTATTATTAAATTTCTTTTCACTAATGCATAAACCGAGATCGCAGCCACTTCAAGTATGGAGAACAAACAGACAATAGGTCTGTCATAACAAACATATGAATTTAAAATGCGCTGTATAGAAGAACTTGAGTCTGTCTACAGTCTATTTCACAAGACTAAGACTGATCAAGATATCATTATCACAAAGTCTTTCAGCAAAGCAGGTGACAACATGACAAAGAAATTACCTTTTTGAAGAGGAGGTTGGAGCAAGGAAAGAAACCAATAGACTCAGGATATAAAAATTTACTCCCACTAGAAAGCAACGTCCAACAGACAAAAAAATAAGTATGACAAAACAAAAGACAGTAAAATCTAGCCTGCGGGGTCAGATTTATACCACTAAAAATTGCTTCATATTTCCTCCACAGGCAACATCCTGCAAGTAATTCAAGCCGCGATTCACCTCACCTCCTACCAACTTGCCAGCGTTAATAAAAACGTGTTCGGGCAGAACAAGACGAGGTACTTCGGAAGGAGATCTGTCGTAAGAGTTATGACAACTAGAGAAATTCAGCATAATGTCATCACAAAGAGCAATGAAAAAATGAGAGGGAAAGGGTGGTCGCCCATCGACCTCCCTTAAATTTGTCTAAGATCTTATATTTTACGAATTATATAGACAAAAAAATGCTGTTACCCCTTCTCCGTACCCCATATTTTGAGCTTATGTTTTGCTCACTGTCCCTACTTTTTTGGTAGAAGCAATAAAAGAACAGCAAGCATATAGGTTTATTTTGTAGCATTACCTGTTTAAAATGCCTGATGCAGTTTTCCACACAAACTGAACAACCATGCCAATGACAATCGCAAGGCTTAAAAGAGTGAGAAAATTGTAATTTAACCATTCAAAAAGCACCCAAACAATTGTAGCACCAGTCAAACTACTAGCTGAGATCTTCTTGTCCCTCCACAAAAGCACATCCGCAGCTGGACAATAAAATTGTTGAAGTTACGCAACAATGATGACTTCACCAGTTAATATTTACAGGGATGTATGGAAATCCTACATTTTCCGCCTCCTAGAATATTGTGAACTGGCTTTTGACGCCCAAACAATCTATTGAACTGAGATGACATGGAGTTTGATTTTTCATCCTCGAAAAATGACTTGTTTTTTTGCTTGGGAAGATTGTCAGAGAGTGTTTCCCTGATGTTTTCCATTAAACCCTCGGCTGTAATTCCCTCTGGCATCTCCTTCTAAGACAAAGCATAACAAGAAGACAATAGTTCATATCAAAACTTGATGATCTATCTAAATGGCATATGCACCTTAACTTTGGTTTTACAAGAAAAAGTGAAATTATGACAAATCTTTAAAATAGAATCACAATTGGACAAGTAATGTCTAACAAAAATTAACATTTTATCCTTGTGATCAACGGATAACACAGTTTGTATTTCGTAGCTTCAGTGCCCTCTGCAAGAAACGCCACTAGTATATTGACCAACTAACTTGTTATAACACATCTTGTCTGGTACACAATACAGGTGGATCATAGCAGCAACTTGACAATTGAATCATTCAGTAACAATTAAAGGCGAGGTTATTCAGAAACACAAGTTCATTTGCATTCCAGAAAAGAGGTATATAGAAGCTAGACAACAGAGAATAGAGGTATCAAATATTATATGTAATCACAACAACTGAAGATCAAACCAAGAAGTTAAACGTGAGGGCAAGAAATATAAACTACAAAAACCATTTAAGGGGAAATGTAAAAAAATGGTATCTCATGCCTCGGATCAGCGACGAATATATAAGACATCGCATTCACAAGCAACCAAGAAGAAGTTGCATAGAGTAAAACCATGAAAAACAACAAACCACATAAATTCAAACTACCATTACGAAAGAGTATCCCCTCCAGCAGATATTTCTCAAGGCAGCAAAAACAAAGTTAATGTTGGCAGCTCAGTACTAAGAAACAGGAAACAAAGAAGAACCCAGAAGCAAAAACATCGTTTGAAGCATCCGGAAATTCGCAAGAACTATAAATACATCAAGAAATGGCGAAATAACTTCAAAATCGCAACTTTAACTATCTCGCTAAAACCCAGTGAACCGATTGAAGACTCAAATAAAAACAACTACCCAGATTCTTTAAGATAAAAAGGCAGATACCAAAGTTCGTAACTGGCTTTGGAGAAAGTGAGATTCCCTATATTCTTCAAATTACTGTGCCAGCATCCCTCAAAACTGAACCAATTGCAAGATAATTGGTAACAACCACCCGTTCACCTACCCGGCTTCCGTGTACACATTTTGCATTTCAGTAATTGATGGCCTGATTATTCCGCAAACGACAAATATCAAGCTAAAACAAAGTAGACCACGAGTCCGACGTGTTACACCAAAACTTTCTGAATGAAAGTAGATTTTTTTTTCGTCTTTGAAACAAAGGTGGTGACATTTTTGTCGGTGACGACGTGATGTTTCCCGATTAAATGTCTGCAATCTGCATTGGCTATTTCATATATCTATGTTTTGAGTTTTGTGTGACTTTAATATATTCTATGAAAAAATATACATGAATTTAGCTATCGAATTGCTTCTTCACGCTATTAATAACGATAATTATTCAATTTTTTTGTGTAGAAGTAAAATTTTAAAAAGTAGAAGTTGAGATTTTTTTGAAACCGTGGACAACCAATAATCACTGTGAAATGAGAATAATTGATGATCTGACATCGTGTTTATCAGAAACAGTGTGCACAAGCTTGGGCCAGATGAAGAACATGTGAGCGCACTATAAACTATGAACTATAACATATAATTTTGATCCATTATTATACTTTCCAACTTTTCAGTGAGTAATATAATATTATCATGAAATTTTCTTGTATTGATGTTCGTAAATTGAAATCTTTATAATTAAGAATATGTTAGTACAATTTTTAAAAACGAGTTCAAGAATAAGTACATTTTTTTAATGGAAAACATTTCATTATAGAAATGAAGAGACTTTTTGATTTTTTTTAATTTTTTTGTTTATTCCTTAAAATTTTTGATAGATAAAAAAATATATCATCATTTTAAAATATATCATTATAGGTGAAGATTTGTTGGGAAAAAGGATCTGATCCCGCGGCTTTCAATTTAAGGAGGAAATACCGGAGGACAAAGTGCTGAAATAAGCGATCTGATTTTTATTAACTCTAGTTCTCGAAGATTGTGCATTAAAATCTATATCGAGTTTGGTTAAAAGTAATGGGCGAAAAAAAAATGAAATATAGAAAATTTAAAAACATTTATGAATCAAAAGTGTAAATAAATAACGTTTTCTTTTTCTGAAAGTTCAAAACCACTGTCTCTGCTTCACTAGAAAATTTTTATTCATACAACGGCTGTACATATTCACCACAGTTGGGACTTATCACAGGACGCCATGTTGCATATTTTTAACGTCTCTATGCGAAGATTACAAACACCAAGTTTAACGTCTTTGTGTGAATACAACATTCGTCTAATATGATTCACTTATCTAATATGTTTCAGCTCATCTATCAGATATGTGAATGAATGTTTACAATGTATACTCTCATGTATCAATCACACACAATCGTCTATCTAATGATATTCAATATATTTCGACGACCTTCCTATAATGTGTGTATCTCTCGTTCTTCATATGTTGTGTGAATCAAAGTCTTCTAGTGGAGCCTTTCAGTTAAGAAGAATGAGAGACGTGTTCAAACTTTCAGAAACAAATATTTGAGTTTTTCTTTATAACTTTGATTCATACATATTTTAAATTCAGTTTTCTAAGAATATGTCGAGTATTACCCGCTTGGCATTTTTAACTGAACTCGATATAGTTTTGGTGCTCAATTTGCAATTATCATAGTTATTGTAATTCAATCAGATCGTGCACATTTCAGCATTATGTGCTATGTTGTTTCCTTAGTAAATGGCTTGAAAGCCGGGTGGTGATCCTATTTTATTTTCAACAAGGTCCAAACATCCAGGATAAACACACAATTGTGAAAAAGCCAATTTCATGGAAACATATCGTGTTATCGCTATTTCAGCGTATAATAAGCATCATAACCAAAGTTTTAGTATAGTTGTTTAAACGTTTTCTCACAATTATTGAGTTTTTAAATATTCATCTATGTTATAAATTTAAAGAAACATTAACAAACTAAATGAAATAATTACCTCGATAATAACCTTGATTGCTCCTTAATTACTTCAAATGAAGTCTTGATTTTATGTTAATAGGAAATTATTATTTCTCTATAATTTCCTTGATTTAGAGAGAAGATAATTGGGAGAGAATTTGTATAAATTTGTGTGTATTTACAATGAAGATTACAAACCTATTTATAGGCAAATGAAATGATTAAAA